>JAKUBA010000050.1:0-87623 GCA_030563065.1 Petasospora veronae | reverse complement strand
TCAAGAAAACCTGAGCGCTTAGGTTACACAGTAACACTTGTAGTTTCTGAGTTATAACGGTTTGCGCAGACCTTGGTCGATTTCGAGAAAATTGGATTTTCCGCGGTTACCGTTCCCTGTGTCGACCGGCGGCGGTCTGAAACCATCAAAACACTACCACCGCCTCCCTTCACCAACACAGACTCCTTGCACTCGACAGCAGAACCACACAAACAAAAGCTCCAATGGCTATCAAGTACCTCATCCTGCTTTCTCGCCAAGGAAAAGTGAGGCTTTCCAAGTGGTACGAGCCACTCTCACAGAAGGACAAGGCTAAGATTACACGTGAACTGACTGCGCTGGTGTTGGCGCGCCGGGCAAAGATGTGCAACGTGTCAGAGTACAAGGACTCAAAGATCGTCTACAGAAGGTATGCTTCGCTGTTCTTTATTGCTGGTATCGATAATGACGAGAACGAGCTGCTGACGTTGGAGATTGTGCATCGGTACGTTGAGCAGATGGACAAGGCGTATGGGAATGTGTGTGAGCTTGATATCATCTTCAACTTCCAAAAGGCATACCACATTCTGGACGAGATGGTGATTGCTGGTGAAATGCTCGAGAGTTCAAGAAAGGAGGTGTTGAAGAGGGTGGCACAGCAGGACGAGTTTGAGAGAATGGATCAGTTGGATGCTGTGCTCTCATGAGTGTCTAGGATACATAAAGCTACGATGATTTATGATAGAGGCATGTAGAAGATGTTCATTGCTGGTTGACAATGGTATCCTTGACCAGCATGTTCAAGTATTCGTCTTCTGTAACGTTTGAGAACAACTGTTGCTTGTTCGATACTCTCAACAACTCTTCTCTTAAGATCGAGACCTGCTCCTCTGTAGCATCCACCCATGGCAGAACTTTGTATTCCTGTTCATCCACCTTCTTTCTGGCTAAAAGTGCACCACCCAATCTTGGTGCCGTATCATTCGTACCCTTGACTGCCATCTGGACAATATGGGCTGTATGATGGTGCTGTGGTTGAGCGGTCTTGTTGTTTTCATTCTTTTCCTTTTCTTCTGCGTCGATGTAGGAGAGGTTTGGTCTTAGCTGAGCCACAGTATCCACAGGGATCAACACCAGCTCGCCTTCCTGGACACGAGCAGCGTAATATCCTTCCAGATCACAGAGGACTCCGCTTAGTGTCTGTTTGCGGACCTTTTTCCATCTGATGCTCTTATCCTCGTCGAAGAACTGCGTTGTGTCCATTGGAACGTCCACTTCAATGAGAGCAGTGGTTGGCTTGATACGAGACTCAAGCACACGTGAGTCACCAACAAGCTGTCGACGTGGAGGACGGCCAGGGTACTGTAGTACGGAGAGGTGTTGTGAGTCTCGCTTGGACTTCATGATGATTGGGATCTCCGTCAAGACTGGGTCGTCAAGCTCGTCCGAAGCGTTGAGGAAAAGCGACGTCTCCTCTTTTGGCTCAGCCTCGTCATCGCTCACAAACAGTTTGCTCATTATGTGTGTGTGTTTGTAGTTGTGGATCTGGTGTGCTGTGGTGGAGACGTTGTATAGTTTTGGGTGATGATGAAGAGGCTGACTTTTTTTTTACCTACAAGCTGAGGGCCGCGGATGAGCACTGGTGGTCCAGCTACAAATTAATCCAACTGAGGTTCATCACATTAGATCTAATCGTACCACATCTTAATCAGCTCTTCCGAGACAGCTGAAGGAGTCAGCACTCCCAGATCGGTTATAAGAGCGGTGATGAACTCGTGCGGCGTGAAGTCGATCAATGGCGATGTGACGGCAGAGTTAGCGTCCTCTGTGGAGAAGTTGTTCAGTGGGTTCTGGTCATTTGGAATGTCATCTGGAGCAAGTGGGAACATTCTGACAAACTTGTGTGACTCTGAAACAACGTACAGCGGTTTTCCAGCGGCCTTTGCGAGCACACCAATCTGATACGTCCCGACGTGATTGATGATGCCTCCACTCTCAGCAACACCTTCGGCACCAACAAGCACCTTGTCCACCTTGTTTATCACGTATCCGACTGCAGAGTCAACTATGAGTGACACTGGAACTCCCTTTTCCCTCAGCATCTTGGCCATCTGCTGTCCTTGGAAGGTAGGTCTGGCCTCTGTTACAACGACTCTGAATCTGGTCTTGTTATCGGCAGCGTGGCTCAGAAGCGTCCCCACGGCTCTCGAGAAGGAGTGGACCAGCACAATATCGTCGTCTGTGATGAACTTGGCTCCAATCTGTGCAATCTTGTCTCTGGATGCCTTTGAACGTTCGAGGAAGAGCTTACCATTCTCAACGAGGTGGCGACGGCAGGACTCATAGTCTTGGTACAAGTGCATGTTTCTCAGTACGAAACGCATGAACAGGTCACATCCAGCACTCAGCGATATGGCGTTTGGAATGGAGTCCTTGAGTGTTTGCGTGGCTTCTTGGAGGAGCTTGATGAGTTCGGTGGACGTAGAAGGCTGTTTGACTTTGAGGAGTGTCACGAGCGACTCGATTGCCGCAATTGGCATCGTCATCTCGGAGTCATCTTCAAGGAACTGGAGATATGTCTTCTTGATGTCGAAGTCGGTCATCTTTTTGTGGTTTCGAGGTCCTTCTGATAACTGCCAGATCAAGAGAACTGGTGATGATGAGTCTTGAAGAAATTTGTTCGCGCGAGCCCTCAACACCCAGACATCGAGCACGAGAGGACCTCTTCCATCACCACCAGAACAGACAGCACCAACCGTCGCTAAACCACTATGAGAACACGCCAAACGATACCCCGGCTACGGCTGGTGAGGTGTTTCTCTTCCTCGCCCTTGCCGCTCGCTCCATTGGCCACGGCGGCCTCCAAGATCCGCAACATCGGCATCATCGCACACATCGACGCCGGAAAGACAACCACCACTGAGCGTATGCTCTTCTACGCGGGAATCACATCACGGATCGGCAATGTTGATCAAGGAGACACCGTCACTGACTTCCTACCGCAGGAACGCGCCCGTGGTATCACGATCCAGTCTGCCGCCATCACAGTGCCCTGGAACAAGCACCGCATCAACCTCATCGACACACCCGGCCACGCAGACTTCAGTTTCGAGGTCATTCGCTCACTGAAGGTGCTGGATGGAGCGGTAACGATTCTGGATGCTGTTGCTGGTGTCGAAGCACAGACAGAGAAGGTCTGGAAGCAGAGTAAGACGATTCCGAAGCTGTTCTTCGTCAACAAGATGGACAGAGAAGGTGCTGGGTTCAGTCGAACTGTCAAGGAGATTATCTCAAAGCTGGGGACCCGTGTGCTACTGTGCAATGTTCCGTACTTCCACGAACTTCCAAGCAGAGAGCGCAAGTTCGTTGGTGTGCTCGATGTGGTTGACAAGAAGCTCCTGGAGTGGGGCGAAGGAGACAAGATCACTGTCAAGGAGCTCGAAGGAGCGGCTCTCGAGGAAGTTGCACGTTGTCGAGAATCGCTGGTGGAAACGCTTGGAGAGATTGATGAAGGTGTTGTGGATGCATTCCTGGAAACAGAAGACTACATGGCCGTCCCATCAGACCTACTCCGCAGCGCCATCCGCAAGTCGACTCTTGAAAACTACGCTGTCCCAGTGTTCTGTGGTGCTTCTTTCAAGAATATTGGTGTGCAGCCTCTTATGGATGCTGTGAACTACTATCTCCCTTCACCTCTTGAGCGTCTTCCTGAGGTCAATGTCCCAGTGACTCAAAAGGGTGAGGGCTTCGTCATCAACAACAACGACAAGCTCTCCGTGGCGCTTGCCTTCAAAGTCAGTACAGATCCAATCAGAGGAATCATGGTGTTTGTCCGTGTGTACTCTGGAAAGCTCCAGTCAAACTCCCAGATATATGTCAATGGTGAGCAAGTGAGAATTGGCAAGTTGCTCGTGATGCATGCAAATGTTCCAGAAGAAGTTGCAGAGATCCAGGCTGGAAACATTGGTGTCATTGTCACTGATAAACTCAAGACTGGTGATACCATTCTATTCAATACCCAGAAAAAGAAGCTGACAAGCAAGGATCTCAGTGTTGTTGCAAACCCAATCGTGGTGCCACCGCCTGTGTTCAGCATCTCTTTGGAGCCAAAGACGTCTGGTGACAAGAGAAGCATGGATGACGCACTCGCTGTGTTGTTGAGAGAGGACCCAAGTTTGAAAGTGACAATTGATGAGGAGTCTGGACAGACGTTGCTGGCCGGTATGGGTGAACTACACTTGGAGATTGCCCGTGATAGGCTCAAGGATCTCAAGGCAAAGGTCGAGATGGGTAAGGTTATGGTTTCATACAAGGAGACACTTTTGGTCAAGAAGTCTGCTACCAAGACTAGCCCAGATGGTGGCATCAAGTTGACAGTGACCATGGAGCCAAACCCAACGGATCCAAAGCTTCTTCCAAGAAACAAGACATACATTGATCTCAGTGATAACAACTTCTTCATGGTTGATTACGAACCGCCACAGTGGGAGAAGCTCCTTCCATATCAGTCCATGGTCAATGCTTTGATTTCTGGTACAATCTCAAGTATCCAACGTGGTCCAATCATGAAGTTCCCACTCAACTCCGTGCTCATCGGTATCGAGTCCATTGAGATCCCAGATGACTTCAACAGTGCTACACAACTGATCCCGCTCGCTCGTCAGGCCTTCTTGGACATCCTGGGTGATGAGTCTTCCTTCAATGTGATGGAACCGGTCATGAACGTCACTGTTGATGTTTCTCCTGAAGACATGGGTTCCGTCATCCAGGATCTCACATCAGCACGCAAGGGTGTCATCAGTTCCATTGACGAAGATACCAGTGGTGAAAACCTCATCCAGTTCAGAGACGTGAGCGAGTCCCAGTACCTCCCATACGACCCTACGCTCGAGTTCCTGAAGTTGAGAGATAATTTCAATGGAAATCAGGCCATCAGCGCCGTTGTACCACTCAAGGAGATGATTGGTTACTTGCCAAAGCTCAGAGCACTCACCCAGGGAAGGGCAACGTTCCATATGGAGTTCAAGGGAATGCAGCAGGTGACCGCAGACCGGATGCAGGAGATCATGAATGAGGAGTTCAGTTATTAGATTGGCAATTGTATATAGAACAATGATGATAGCACTGTATATATAGCCCCATCAACATGACCAGAATCTGATCTGACCGCTCAACGGCCAAAGTTTTACAGGCATTGTACTCCGGCATTTGAAGGTGAGACACGCGCCAAAAGGAGAGGCTGAGCCTATCTGTCACTTGTATGTCTCTATAAAGCTGTACGTCAACGGGCGATCAGTTTTGCTGTTGACATTTCAGGTCTCCAGCTCGCTCAAAACTCATCGTCTTTCCACATCTCAGATAAGCCCACACACCCACGTGTATGCCCGACTTTGTCTCGGAACATTGCGAGATCGTTCTTGGGCCAGTCCTAGTCCCGCGATCCCAGTCCCCGAGGATCGAGAGTCTCATGTAGCCCCGTCTGTTGTCAGGGTGATCTGATACGGGTCCACAAGCCCAGAAGTAGGACCTTAAAGGCTTGGAGTTCTGGTATGAAATTTTGCCCACAGAACTGAGAGAGACTCGTCACTACAACTCACGTTTCCCAGGGACACAGATCGAGATGTGGCTGTGGATCCTCTGTGCGGTATCCGTGCTGGCAGCGCTGAACCTTGGTGATGCTGGTGTGATGACCAATTGGAAGAGCTATGGGCTCGGGAGCGTGAGCTGGCCTGGATCCGTGGCGGAGCATGATTCTTCATCTCCATGGGGCCACTACAAGCGAGAGAATGCTACACTACTGACTCTATGTCGCAATTCAGACCTCTACTCGATGCTTGAAACGATACAAAACGTTGAGGACAGGTTCAATCACCAGTTTCACTATGACTGGGTCTTTCTGAATGATGAGCCGTTCACTGAGGAGTTCAAGGAATCGGTTGGCAGGCTGACGAGTGGAGTTACAAAGTTTGGTACGATTGACAAGGAGCACTGGTCGCTACCCGACTGGATTGATAAGGAGCACATGGAGCGAGAGATGGCCATTTTGGAGGAGAGGGTCATCTATGGTGGCGTGGAGAGCTACCGGCACATGTGTCGCTGGTACTCTGGGTTCTATCAGTGGCACGAGCTCGTACAACCGTACAAGTACTACTGGAGGGTTGAGCCAGATGTCAAGTTCTTCTGCGATGTTGATTATGATGTGTTCAAGTACATGAGGGTCAACAAGAAGAGGTATGCATTCGCCATCTCGATCTTTGAGTACAGGGCGACGATCCCAACTCTATTCCAGAGCATCGCTGAGTTCCTGAATGATCCAAGTCAGAGTGACGTTGCACAGCTCATGCCAGATGACAATCTTAGGGACTTTATCTTGACACCAAATGGAGACTACAACCTGTGTCACTTCTGGACCAACTTTGAGATTGCTGATCTAGATGTGTTCCGCTCAGAGGCGTACCAACGCTACTTCAACCACCTTGACTCCAAGGGTGGTATCTTCTACGAACGATGGGGAGACGGTCCAATCCGAAGCATATTCGCCAGCTTGTTTCTCAAGAGAGATGAGATCGCTTGGATCAAAGACTTGGGATACATGCATCCTCCTTATCTCCAGTGTCCACTCAATGAGGAAACTCATCGCAAGAAACGGTGCTCTTGTGATCCAGGGAAGGACTTCACACTCAACGATTATAGCTGTACTTCAAGATTCTTGGAGATCACAGGCTTGACACCATACTAATGACTGCGTGCTGGGTATAGAGCCGGCACAAATAGATACGACTGATGACAAAGAGACCTGTTGTAGTGGCTGTATTCAAGGACTGATAGGTCAGCCCGTTAATGATGAGATAGAAACCATTACGCACTAGACTCGAGACCGTATGTGATCGCCTACATCGTCGGTGTAGACAGGGCAATGGGCATCTCTCTTTGTCTGCCTAGCATTAGACTGAGCATCACTAAACATGCAGGGGAGACAGGTCCTCGTCGAGACTAGGAAGAGTGAAAATGAAGGTTTTTGGTCGTGTGACTGGTTTCTTCAGAGCTGTAAATATCCTGGTCGGCCCCCTGTCCCCCCTTGGAAGCCAGGTCCACTAGCTGTATGAAATCACGAGTATTTTTTGGCTTATCTTGTTGGACAGTCAAGAAGCGGTCTAGATTAGTCCTTTCCACTTAGACCGTTGCCACGTAATTGGCCGTTGAGGTTGATCGGCGACTGGTGGGATTGTTGCAAGCAGTGATGGGCGTAATCAGCTGCCCCTGGCCTAGGCCTGGCGGTGCCCCTGTCAATCCCAAAGATCCGCGCCAGAGGTTTGCTCTCCACAGCAACTTTCCAACTGTGACATGAGAGATAAATGGATCCGTCTGTCAATAGAATGGGCTAACATCCAGGCAATAGATGCCAATTGGCCTCCGTAGCTGACTCTTAGTTACATAATACAGAGCTAGTCCCTGTACAGTCCTGATTTTTTAGGCCCGTGGCTCAGGGCGATCTCCGCGCAGTCCCGCAGTCCCGCAGCGCAGAACCCGGAGACTAGGCCCTGTTCTGTTCAGCGTGTGCATACCGTCGCTTTTTGCCCGCGCCCACGACTCGAATTTCTTTTCCGCTCTAAAAATCCTGAAAGCACGACAGGAACAACCACAAGAGAGCACTTGCAAAGAGCTCAAGCCCAGTGATCGTGTCCCTGGTTCCTCTGTCTGGTCCCTCCTTTCCCCTCACACTTCTCCCATTACCACGTGTTTTGCGCTTGCTATCCTGAAACGAACACGAAACGCGTAACTAGCTGCATCAACACTTGTCATCAGATCCTCAAGTCTGTGGACAGCCAGCAAGTTCTCTCTCTGATTCCAAGCCACCACTGACACGAGCAATTGACACGACCATAAGACACACACTCTCGCCTTGTTACCTTTGGGCTTTGTTTCATTTGCACACCTCACTGTCCCTGAATCACGCTCCCTTCTCTGCTTCTCACCACCAACGGATAAGACACAATCATGAACGCCACACTCTATAAGCTCAAACGGCTCTCCCGCAAGAGAGGTATTGTCCTTCTTGCCTTCATCATAATAACAGTCTTCGTTCTCCAATTCACATCACTCGGAGATTACACCCAAGATCACCTCTCAACCATCCAAAGGACCCTCAACAGCGATCAGGTACCTACGGAAACCGCCCCTGAATCATCCGACCCAGATGACAAGACCGTACCATTCTACAAATCAGCAGCAGCTAAGAAGGCTGACAAGCCATCTGCTGACAAGATCACCCACCTTGAGAAGCTCAAACAGATTTCTCTCAGCATGGAGGACGACCACTCAGGCTCTCGTCTTGTAATGGGCCACGAGCTTTTCAACAACGTGTTTGAAATTTTGAAGAAGGGTCAGCCACCGATCAGCAAATTGGAGAGATACAAGACGAATGACCGTATCTACCATGCTGGTTATGATGGTGACTCGAGCGTGGTGTTCTCAGAAGACTACCTCAACAGCTTCATCGACTTGACTCCAGATGAAGTACAGAGCATGAAGACCTCTCACGAATACGTTGTGAGCAACCTTCCTAATGAAATCCCAACACAACTCTACAACGGTAACGGTATTGTCTTTGTCGGTGGTGGAAAGTTCAACTGGCTTGCTCTTCTCTCGATCAAGTCTCTCAGAAGTCTTGGCTGTGCCCTCCCTGTCGAGGTGCTCATCCCAACGGAGGAGGAATACGAGATTGAGCTTTGCTCCAGGATCTTCCCAGCATTGAATGCAAAGTGTATTCTCCTTCCACATGCCCTTGGTGAGAGCGCCATGGCCAAGTTCAGCTTCAAGGGATACCAGTACAAGGCCCTTGCGCTCATCGTCTCGTCGTTTGAGAACGTCCTTCTCTTGGACTCGGACAACATCCCGGTACATGCCCCAGACTACCTCTTTGACAATGAGCCATTCCGCTCTGCTGGTCTCATCACGTGGCCGGACTTTTGGAGAAGAGCAACCTCGCCTCACTACTACACCATTGCTGGTATTGATGTGACTAAGGAGAGAGTTAGATTCGGATACGACGACCGCGAAAAGGACTCAACAGAGGTTCCATTCCACGACAGAAAGGGTGCCATTCCTGATCCTACATCCGAGTCTGGCCAGCTGATGATCTCCAAGTCGTCACATACAAGAGAGCTCTTCCTCGCGTTGTACTACAACCTGTACGGTCCAGATTACTACTACCCACTTTTCTCACAAGGTTCTGATGGTGAAGGTGATAAGGAGACATTCTTGGCTGCTACCGTCGCCCTTGGATCATCATACTACCAGGTGAAGAAGTTCTTGAACGCATTTGGTCACTTCAATATGGATCACGAGTTCATTGGTACCGGTATGGGTCAGTACGATCCCGTTGAGGATTACAACTTGGAGAAGACGAAACAGAGACAGAAGAAGGTGGCTCAGGAGCTCAATCAGGACGTTCAGCAAGTTGGTAAGGAGCCAAGAATCTTGTTCGTTCACGCTAACTTCCCAAAGCTGAACCCAGTGACGCTCAAGGCTGAAGGTAAGGTGTTCGAGAAGACCGGTGATAGACTCAGACTGTATGGTCCTGGAATGGCCAAGAGAGTCGGATACGACTTTGAGCTCGTGCAGTGGAGAAACATGCACTTTTTGGTTTGTGAGTTGAAGATCGAGGTTGAGGCCTTCAACGGACAAGACTACCAAACGGTGTGCAGGGAGATTCTGGACCAGCTCCAACATTTGGAGTCAACGGTCAAAGATAATGAGAGAGATTGAAACCTCGAGATATTTCATACGCACATAATCCATTAATCCATAGAGTAAGCAACATTGTAGTCTGGCGCCAGCTTAAAGTGAATGTGTGAAAAAATAAAGTCACCACCGGGAATCGAACCTGGAACCTGTCAAATCGAGAATTTCAGATGCAAAAAAAAATGGACGAGTCCGGAGTCGAACCGGAGACCTTTCGCATGCTAAGCGAACGCGCTACCAACTACGCCACACGCCCTTCTTATACAAGCGTTGAAATCCAGAGATTGTCCCACTGTTTCAACAACTAGGTCACGTGACTATTCTGTATAATGAATTCATGACTTTTCAACGTTTACTACCCCATAAATATTGATGTGTTCTGAGATATGCACTACGATAGCACCTCAATCTAACCTATCGAATCACTAAACTGCAGAATCGGTCAACTATCATAGCTATTTTAGTAACAAAACCTGGTACGTCCACTGCTCGCGTATGACGTAACCCTCGGGAGGATTTTTTCAGAGCTGAAATAGAGGCTGTTGAAAGGGGAAAGCCACATGTCACATGTGTTCAGTTTACCACGTTGATCCGTTCTTTCCACGCCCCAACACTCTAACTCGCACAACGCTGCTGTACACCGTCAGATTCGTCAATTGAATTCCTCTTTTTGGACCCACGACACAGGAGAGAAGACACTTTGACTGCTTGACATACAACACACACGCAACCCACACACAACAAACACCCAATCATCAACATGTCCCACGTTTCAGAATACGCCGACAAGAAGGCCATCATCTTCACTGATTTCGATGGTACTGTCACCTTGCAAGACTCCAACGATTACCTCACTGAGAATCTTGGCTTTGGCCTTGAGAAACGCCTGGAGATCAACGCTAAGATCCTCGATGGCTCCATGAACTTCAGAGAGGCATTCACACGCATGCTCGAGTCCATTCCAACACCGTTCGATGAGTGTGTCAACTTGTTGCTTGAGAAGGTCCAATTGGATCCTGGCTTCAAGGAGACCTTCCACTGGGCTCAGGAGAACGATATTCCAATCATTGTCGTCTCTAGTGGAATGAAGCCAATCATCAAGGCCCTGCTTGAGAAACTCATTGGCTCTGAATTCGTTCACAAGATTGAGATTGTCTCCAACGATGCTAAGGTTAATGCAGACAAGTCTTGGGAGATTGTCTACAGAGACGAGACACCATTTGGCCATGACAAATCTAGAGCCATCAGACCATACAGAGACGCTCGCACTGCTGCTGGTTTCAAGCAGGTTTTGTTCTACTGTGGTGACGGTGTTTCTGATTTGTCTGCTGCTAAGGAGACCGATCTTCTCTTTGCTAAGAGAGGCAAAGACTTGGTCACTATTTGCAGAAGGGATCTGATCCCATTCGCTCAGTTTGACTCGTTCAAGGATATCCTCAAGGACATCAAGGCTGTCTTGGCGAACGAGACGACCATCGATGACTTGGATGAAAACAAGCATTGATTGATCTTTTTGTTGATTATCGTGATGGGGAGGTGGTATTTTATAGACGTGGAGAGGGAACTTCGGGAAAGGCTGACCGAATGATACACAGAAGAGCTGGGATCGTCTTTGTTTTGGATCACAGATCTTCTAGTTCTTAAGTTATTGTAATTTATTTCATCCGTGCATCTGTACCAATGATTCTTTTCCGGCTAGTATACAGATTCACCAGCTTCGATCTGTCCTTGCGTTATTGTTATTCGCAGCCCAAATAGCTGATCTGTTCGTTAGATCGAGTTTATGCGGGCAAGTAAATCCGGCGTCCGCCAGCTGACACACCTGGACATCTCTTACTACATCCGGACATCTCTCGTCGTTGTAAATGCCTCTAAAAATACCTAAATGTTGAAACATTGAGATGAAATCAGGAGAGTATAGAGAATAAATACTCATGTAACTGCTCATATCAATAAAATGTCAAATTTCGGATGCTTTTGTTTTCAAATTTTGAAGAGCCTCAAGTTGCACGTTTTGGGATGAAATCACCAAGGTTTTAGGAAGGAAGCTTACCCCGGAATAATTCAAATATCATGATCTGAAATTTTTACACATGATATAAATGCAGAATCAGTTCTGTTTTAATTGTGCTCGATTGAAATCTATCATTTAAGAGGATTAAAGCTGAGGTTAGCATGAATCACTAACCCATTGAGCAGTACAAGCCACTCTCGCTGAACCTACAACCTTCCCACCGTCTGGCATTGGAGCAACCCTCACTGATCTGATGGGTTAAGATGACCAGAGACATGACTTGCTGGTACATCACAATTAAACTAGCTAGTTTCCTAATAAGATAAATTGATGTGCAAACACTCTTAAACCTGTGATGCGTTATTGCGTACTGAAGCAAACTATCCTGTGACGCGAACGGAGGGGCAAGGCCAAACACCGAACAGGCAGAGCTACACGGAATCAATTACCTTCTCAAAATCAGCGATTGGCAGCTTCACACTACCGAATTGAGTTCGTAGACCCCAAGTGAAATTCGAATTAGCAACGATGCTTATGTGCCCTGACATCTCATCATGACGTTTTTCAAATCCGGGGGACTCCACTAAGCAAACAAAATTGCTACACTGAGCAAGAATCACCACGGACCAGTAGGGGCAGCACACGGCTCCAGTTTTAGTGGAGGGTTATAGTGCTGCCTATACTTCATTGCTCGGTGAGGTTTCAAGCCGCAACTAATACAAATAGCCTTCAGACCCCGCCAAATCTAGGACCAGAACACCATGATAGCCTCTCCTTCCACTACACAACAACAATGCGCTGGCCATACATCATCTCCTTAGTGGCGTTACTTGGCGCATCTCTGCTTCTATTCTTCAACATCCTATGTGGTGCAACGACTCATGCTCCTTTGAACAAGTGGTACTGGCTTGAAGCCGACACGAGCTCTATTCCAGGGGCAAACAGTGTCACCAGATGGACCAACTACGCTTCCTGTGGTGTCACCAACGGAAAGAACTCTGACTGCTCTTCCAAGAAAGCTGCTTACCCAATGTCTCCTGTCTCCAACTTTGGCACAACTGATGGTGTTCCAAGTGGTCTTTCTTCCAAGCGTGGATCCACATACTATCTCTCCAAGGTTGGCTGGGCCTTCCTCCTCGTTGGTCTCTTGTTCACGCTGTTGGCACTCTTGCCAGTTCTCGTTTCATTCTGCATGCCTAGCTTGAACATCTTGAACATTGGAACTGGACTTGCTACTACTGCTGCCCTTCTCTTTACCGCCCTCTCTGCCGCCCTCCTGACTGCTGCATATGTTAAGGCCCGCAACGCCTTCCGCGATGATGGTAGAAGTACCCACCTGGGTAAGACAATGCTTGCCTTCATCTGGACTTCTGTCTTCCTTCTTGGACTCAGTTCCCTCTTCAGTGGTGTTGGATGCTTTGGAAACTTCGTCGGTGGAAAGAAGAAGAAGAGAACATCTGAGAGCTATGACAGCAGCTCACACGACACCTATGGAAACGACTACACCCATGAGAAGACAAACCAGGAGCGTGGCTTCTTCGGGAGAAAGAAGAAGACCCAGTCTGCAGACCTTGATGATGTTGGATACGCTGCAGGGGTTGGTGCCACCGGTGCCACGTCTGACTACACCAAAACACGTGGGGTTTCTGGTGGAACTACTGGAAACACTCACACTAATACTGGTGCAAGGAATGCTGGGTACGGTACAGCTGGAGCAGCAGCTGGTGCTGCAGGGGTTGCTGGTGCTGCCGGTGTTTTGAGTTCGAACACCCAGAGAGAGGCAAAGCCAAAGTCAAGAGATCCAAACACTGGTGAGTACATTGACGATGTTGGTTATGCTGCCGGTGCCGGTGCTTCTGGTGCTACCTCCAATGTGAACAAGGGAACTACTGGTCAGAAGCTGGACGATGTTGGTTACGCTGCTGGCTTGGGTGCAAGTGGTGCCACGTCCGACTACACAAAGAAGGGGTCATCTGGTTATGATACTTCCAGAAACACAGGTCAGAAGCTTGACGATGTTGGTTATGCTGCTGGTTTGGGTGCCAGTGGTGCCACTTCCGATTACACAAAGAAGGGATCATCTGGTTATGACACTTCAAGAAACACAGGTACAACTGGTTCATCCTCTGGCAATGCTGGGTTGGGTGCTGCTGCTGGAGTCACTGCTGCTACTCTCGGATACGGTGCTACTCGTGGAACCTCTGGATCTGGTAAGGACTCTTCTTACAATGGAACCTCTGACACTACTGGACACAGAAGCGCAAATGGTGAGACGCTTGAGGATGTTGGAAGAGCTGCTGGATACGGTGCTACTGGTGCCACTAGCTCCTACACACAAGGTGGATCTAGTACTTATGGAAGCAATGGAACTCATGGGGTATATGAGAAGGACCATGCTGAAGGTGCCTATGCTGGTGGATCCAAGACTAGCGGGTCTCATGTTCCAGCTTCGAAGCCATACGACACTGACGCTGCCCTCGGTTCTACTGGTACAACTACTGACACGTCTACTCCTTCCAGGGGTATTTGGGCTTCCACTGCTGCTGCTCTTGGTCTTGGTGCTGGTGCCACTGCTGCAGGTGCCTCTTCTGGTGACAAGAGCAAAGTTGACACTGAGCTCAGAGATGGTAATGCAACAACAATTGCCAAGGACTACAACCCTGACAACACAGATGTTGGTCGTGGCTCTACTCGTGCTGGCTTGAATGCTGCTGAGAAGAATGATAGCACGTATGAGAACAAGAGCACTGTGCTTCCAGTCGGTGGGAACAACAGACACTCTACCAGTGACACTTATGGGAACACCTCTTCTGGCTATGGAACCGGTGTCCCTGATGGTTCTGCTCGCTCTGCCGCTGCAGCCTCTGCTGCTGGTGTGACTGCTGCTGGCGCCACCGCAGTTGGTTCTTCTTCCAAGGGTGCTTATGCTCCAGTCAAGGATGGTGCCGCTACTCGTGCTGAGGACACTTACAAGAACTCCAATGTTGGACTTGGAAAGACTAACAAGGACTTGACCTCTACTTCTGGCTACGAACCAACTTCCTACTACACTCGCAAGACCGGAGACACTTCTTCTGATGCTCCATACGGTTCGAGTGGAACAGCTGGTGCTTACGGTTCAAAGAAGGAGAAAGACTCCACTACTGGTGAGACCCTTGATGATGTTTCCTATGCTGCTGGGTATGGTGCTTCTGGTGCCACCTCTGACTACACATACACATCTGGTAACAAGTCTTCAACTACCGCTGGTCGTACTGGTGCTGGTATCGCTGGTGCTGCTGGAGTCGCAGCTGGAGCAGCTGGTTACAACCACAACAAGCATGCAACTGATTCTACATCTGGCAACACCAGATCCTCTGGAACTACATCTCAGACCAGAGATCCAACAACTGGTGAGAAGCTTGAAGATGTTGCTCATGCAGCTGGCTACGGTGCATCTGGTGCCACTTCTGATGTGACGAAGAAGACTGATCAGAGAAAGTCTGGTATCTCAAGCTGGTTCGGTGGTAAGAGCAAGGCTGACTCTTCTACTTCTTCAGTGTATGATGAGGAGATTACTGGACAGAGTGGCAAGCAGGCCAACTATGACTCTTCTTCGGGCAAGTACGCTGCTGGTTCAGCTGCTGCTGCCGGTGCTGGTATTGCTGGTCTTTCTGGCAAGAGAACAACGGGATCTTCTACCAAGCCTTCCTCCAACCTCAGAGGTCCAGATGGTGAGACTCTTGATGATGTTGCCTATTCTGCTGGACTTGGTGCTTCTGGTGCCACATCTGAGTTGACTGACAAGAAGACTACGACTCATGACTCCGGTAAGGGTTCGAGTTCTACCTCTGGTGGAATTGCTGGTGTGACTGGTGCTGCCTACGGGACCAACAAGTCTGCTTCTTCTGACCATGATAAGTCTTCTTCATCTGGCTACAACAAGTCTACTGGTCTATCTGGTGCTGTCGTTGATCCAAAGAGGAACCGCAACCCAATTGCTGAAGGAATCGCCAGCCCAACTCTTTCGAAGCCAGTCATTGGAAACCCTTCTACATTCAAGTCAAACACTGGAGAGAAGTTGGAGGGAGGTTCATACGGTACTGGTGTTGGTGGTTCTACCAAGACTGTGGGTGACTCTCTTCCTGGTACGTTCCCAGGTGGCTCCAACGCCCAGAGATCACCAGTTAAGCAGACATACGGAGGATCTCTTGGTCAGGATAACTCGAACTATACCACTTCTGGTGGTTCGGACTCATTCTCAAAGGATAACCCAAGAAGCTACCAAGATGATGAGCTGGCAGAGCTTGAGAAGAAGCAACAGCAACAGCAGCCGGGAATCATCCAGCAGATCGTTGATACTGCAAAGAGTGTGATCTGATTAATTTTTATACTTGTTTACTGTTTAATTAACTGTTATTGTGTTTGAAGAGAAGTAGCTGATCTAGACGAGATCAGTTTTTGGTTTGCCCCACATTTAAGAGAAGCGGAATTCCTTTGTTCTGATTCTGCCAGACTTGATCACCACAGAACACGCCAAACCACACCCAACCAGAGCTTCAAGATTTCTGACAATGAGTGGCAGTGGTACTGGAAGCGGGAATGGCAGAAAGCTCTCAAGCTCTTCAGCCACAACACCAGCAGCCAAGAAGCACCAGAAGGACAGCCAGCACTCCTCGAACAACGCCAACCGCAGAAGACATCCATCAAGAAGAAACTCCACCAACAAGGCTTCAAAGCCAAGCTTCAACACCCCAAAGTCTATCAAGAGTACACCAGCTAACAATGTGAACAAGGCTGAGTCCACACAGACGAGCGACTCCTCTGTTCTATTCAGTGATGATGACGACACGGAGCTCTCCAAATCCAACGCGCCTCCTTCTTTCAGCGTGATGATCTTCAACCAACAGAGTAAAGAGGCATACGAGTTTGTCAAAGGGTTTACCATCTTCAATCACAATGCTCCTACTCCACAGAAGAACGCTGACTTGGCTGTTCTCGAGAGCGTATTTCGCTTGATCGAGACTTGTGAAGGATCAGGGAGACAGGAGAACCGCACACATGGCTTGCCAGCGTGTTGTTTTGGCAAATTGGAGCCAATGGAGATTGGATTTGACTCATTCAACCATGTCCAGTCAGTTGGACTTGCTTTGAGACTGAGGGAGATGCTGAACTGAGTGATTTGAAGGATTGTTGCTAATGATGTTACGTGTTAATGAGGGCCATGCCAGGGGGCTAGGATTGTTGTAATAGGAGAAGACAACCAGCTGGGTACAAAATTTGAAAGGTATTACTATAGAGAATTGCATATGACTTTGATATTTGCTAGCTCTACATCAGGCTTCGAATTGGGTGGGAAATAGAAGCAATAGAAAAAGGAATATAAAATGACCTCAATCAGAATCGAACCTGGAGTACCAACCATCGTGGCCTAGCGGTCAGATCTCAGATTTGCAGATCGCGTAAGGAGCAGCCAAAAAGAAGGTGAACAGGCCGTGTTTACCATTGTCTTAATCCCCCACAAAGCTTCACAACTGGGCGGCAGCATGGAGAAACAGAACCCGCTCCAGCCGTTCTGGTACAATTCTTCACGGACGGAGGAGAGTGCCTTGTCACAGGAGCCGAGGGACAGGCGCACGCGTGACGAGAACGCAGGTGGGACTCGCTTCCATACGCGTGTGTCCGAGGACCCGAATGCAAAAGCACGAGCGGCAGCAGAGGCACTGATCCGAAAGAGACTTCATAACCAGGATGAATGTGACTCTCACAAGAGAAGAACACTGAGCGGCGGCTCTTTCACAGACAGTTCCGCTCTCAATTCCGATGCGATGCTCACCAGCGACGAGGAGTATGCTTTCCCCAACAGGGCACTTTACAAAACATCTTCAAGACCATCCAATGTCAGTTCAGACTCAGTGTATCCGTTCCACAGGGTTCCAAGCTCTCCACCTCCCTTCATTTCCCAAGCTACAGAGATCCCTAGCTCCCCACAGAGAGGGCATACACCGGACTTCTTCACGTCACAGGCAACAATGGTTCCACCGACGGATTTCTACGACTCTGATTCAGACAGTACTGTCGACTTCAACATCAACAATCTCAATCGAGTCCATGGATACATATCAAGTGACTTTCTTGCCTCAGAGCCGACGTTTGGAGACCGTTATAATGATGAGGAGGTGAACATCAACGCTCGCCAGATCATTGCAAAGAGCATTGAAGAGGGCAACCCAAAGGTACACATGGACCAGATGGGACTCAAGACTTTGCCAGAAGACATAGAGGATTTGAAGAATCTAGTGTGTTGGGGCAGAAATGGAGTTGAGGTACCAAGCATTGAGATCTATGCGACACACAACAAGCTCCGCATTCTTCCACCGTCCTTGTTCAACATCACAAACCTTGGAGTCATGTCGCTGAGAGACAACAAGTTGAAGAAGATTCCAGGAAAGATCAACCAGCTCAAGAACTTGACCTACTTGTCCGTGGTGGGTAATGAGATTGGTGTTCTTCCATACCAGATCTTACAGCTCCCCAAACTTTCCAACCTTCTTGTCAGACCCAACCCCAACTTGTACGAGCTCAAGGACCAAAGCCAAGACTCGTACTTTTGTGTTGCCAATGAGAGCTCTGATAACAACGCTGATGTTCGCAGATTCGTCTCGAGAGTCAAATGGTGTGATCTCCCAGTGCAAGCATCTTCACAGATATCCCCATACTCGATTGACGATCGTGAGATGGCTGACCGAATGAGTCCTGTCCCCAAGCTTTCTGAATTGGCACTCCGCTGCTTCAGCAAGTACAGCGTGACACTCACAGAGACTCGTATTTGGAAGAGACAAGTTCCAATATACAGACAAAAGATGATTGCAAAGGCACTCCAGAAGGGTATCTACGATGAGAGTTGCTCCGTGTGCAACCACATCACGGTCAACCCAATTGCAAAGAGTTTGGAATGGTGGGACTTCAAGCTGCAGAGACTCGTGCCAGTGAGAAGAAATTTCTGCTGTGCCAATTGCGTCAAGCAGTGGTTGGATGAGGTTGACATGGCCAAGGCGGAGTATGAGAACGGTACGATGAGTGAGGACAATGACGAGAAGTCGGACGAAGATGACCAAATAATTGCGCCACGGGCGAATGGACAGGGTGGTCTCCGCTTTGATGAAGAGTTTTAAGGCGTTTTTAATGTGAATTAATGGTTTGATTGTTGTAAAGAGTTGTCAAGTAGGACTTAGGGAGTTCCGAGGGCGGGAGCACCAGCACGTGACTGTCCACGTGACGTCCGGGGTGGGGTCATCTGATGAGAACCTGGAGACGTCACCAAATGGCTGCTGCTGCATAACCAATTTATAAAGGCCGAAGTCAGCCCAACTTCACCACCAAAACAGGGAACAGCAAAACCAACCAGCAAACAGCAAATCGGAATGACGGTTTCCACGCCAATTGTCAATGGAACGTCCTTCTACACCTTGAGAGCTTCCACCCCGGAACTGCTCAAGGAGGCCGTCTCCTTCTACGAGAACCTTGTTGGGTTTATCGTCAAGCAGCACACATCTTCAAGAGTCCTGCTTAGCTCCGGCCAGGAGTTCCCAGCCCCATCCGCATCTCTTGAGATTCTTCTCGACGAGTCATTCACACAACCAGACACTACAAACCTCGAAAACCAAAGAACAACCTCTGACTGGCGTTCCCTGAGATCCACTACTGTGTTCAAGACCCTATCCATCGAGGCAATTGCACACAACTTCCAAGCACAGGGAGACACCCAATGGCAGGCCTACCCATCTGAGCTTGCTCCAGTGGAGATCTATGTCATTGATCCTCTGGGATACCTCATTGGATTCACCTCTCTCACACACGCCCTGTCCACTGTTGCACCACCAATCAAGAAGATTGACCTCTACCCAGCGGCATCCACTACGACCGGAACTGCCACTGTTGCTGCCTCCTCCTACGTTCAAAATACTTCCACAGGACAGAGAAACATTGCTGTCATGACGTCTGGTGGTGACGCTCCAGGTATGAATGCCTGTGTCAGGGCCGTTGTCAGAGCTGCTATCTACAGAGGATGCAAGGCGTTTGCCGTCTTTGAAGGATATGAAGGTCTTGTCAAAGGTGGTGAGAAGTACATCCGTGAGATGGACTGGCAGTCTGTTCGTGGTTGGTTGAGTGAGGGTGGTACCAACATTGGTACCGCTCGTTGTGCTGAGTTCAGAGAAAAGCCAGGCCGTCTGAAAGGTGCAAAGCACTTGATTGAGGCTGGTATCGATGCGTTGATTGTCTGTGGTGGTGATGGATCCCTTACTGGTGCTGACCTGTTCAGGGCTGAGTGGCCTTCGCTGATCAAGGAACTTTTGGAGAATGGTGAGATCACCAAGGACCAGTTTGAGAAGCACCAACACTTGAACATTTGTGGTACTGTTGGCTCCATTGACAACGACATGTCTTCTACAGACTCCACAATTGGTGCATATTCTTCCTTGGACAGAATTTGTCAGGCTATTGACTACATTGATGCCACTGCCAACTCTCACTCTCGTGCCTTTGTCATCGAAGTCATGGGAAGACACTGTGGTTGGTTGGCCCTCATGGCTGGTATTGCCACCAGTGCTGACTACATCCTCATTCCAGAGAAGCCATCTTCTTCTAAGGAGTGGGAGGACCAGATGTGCAACATTGTCAGCAAGCACAGATCCCGCGGTAAGCGCAAAACCATTGTCATTGTTGCTGAGGGTGCAATTGCTGCTGACTTGACTCCAATCACATCAAAGGACGTGCTCAAAGTTCTTGTTGACCGACTTGGACTTGACACCAGAATCACAACACTGGGTCATGTTCAGAGAGGTGGTACTGCTGTTTCCTTTGACCGTGTCTTGGCCACTCTCCAGGGTGTTGAGGCTGTCAAGGCTGTTCTTGAGTCTACACCAGACACTCCATCTCCTATGATCAGTATTGTTGAGAACAAGGTGTGTCGCAGACCATTGGTTGAGGCTGTCAAGCTCACAAAGCAGGTTGCCCAGGCTATCTCTGAGAAGGATTTCAAGAAGGCAATTTCTCTCCGTGACACAGAGTTCATTGAGCACTTGCACAACTTCATTGCTATCAACTCTGCCGACCACAACGAGCCAGTGCTGCCAAAGGAGAAGCGACTCAACATTGCCATCGTCAACGTTGGTGCTCCAGCCGGTGGTATGAACAGTGCCGTCTACGCCATGGCTACCTACTGTATGTCCAGAGGTCACACTCCATATGCCATTCACAATGGTTTCCCCGGTTTGGCCAGACATGAATCTGTCAGATCAGTCAACTGGCTCGACATTGAAGGATGGACATCAAGAGGTGGTTCTGAGCTCGGTACCAACAGAACAACTCCAAAGGAAGCTGACATCGGTATGGTTGCATACATGTTCCAGAAGTACGAGTTTGACGGTCTTGTCATTGTTGGTGGGTTTGAGGCATTTGAGTCATTGCACCAGTTGGAACAGGCCAGATCTGACTTCTCTGCCTTCAGAATCCCAATGGTGCTGATTCCAGCCACGATTTCGAACAACGTCCCAGGCTCTGAGTACTCCTTGGGTTCCGATACTTGTCTCAACTCTTTGATGGAGTACTGTGACATTGTCAAGCAGAGTGCTTCCTCCACTAGAGGCCGTGCCTTTGTTGTTGAGGTTCAGGGTGGTAACTCCGGATACATTGCCACATTGGCCCATCTCACTTGTGGTGCACAGGCTTCATACGTTCCAGAGGAGGGTATCTCATTGGAGCAATTGGACATGGACATCCAGTCATTGAAGCAGTCGTTTGCTCTTGCATCTGGTAAGTCCAAGTCTGGTAAGTTGATCTTGAAATCCGAGAACGCATCCAAGGTGTTGACCACTGATGTTATCGCCAGCATCATCACTGATGAGGCTCAGGGCAGATTTGACGCAAAGACTGCTGTCCCAGGCCATGTGCAGCAGGGTTCTGTTCCATCTCCAATTGACCGTACCAGAGCCACAAGACTTGCCGTCAAGGCTGTGCAGTTCATTGAGGAGAAGCAGACAATCACCAAGGCAGACCAGTACTCTGAGCAGTTTGACCTAACAGACAAGTCTGTGAGTGAAACAGCCTCGGTTCTCGGAGTCAAAAGATCACACCTGAGATTCACGGGTATTCGCCAGTTGTATGACTTTGAGACCAACATTTCAAAGAGAATGCCAAAGGTGATCCATTGGGACACGACGAGAGAAGTTGCTGATGCTTTGGTTGGAAGAACTAGGGCTCCAAAGTGAATGACGTTGAAATGATTGTATAGAGTTTTTTGGATATATATATGCAGACATAAGTGCCAATACGTGAGCTGTCCCATGAACGATCTAGGAAATGGACAGGAGACCATCTGACAAAATGCCTAGGGTGTCTAGCGCTTATGGTGGATGGTACAACAACCCAAGCTTAAGCTGCTAATCGAGCACAGAAGGAGGTGTGATATCTGGTACTCCTACGAGTACTTACTGGAACCAACTGAGTTCAATAATCTTATATAGCCTGTTTTTGTGCTATGCCAGGGGTTTCCTTTTGTCCTGGAAGTTGGAAGATGAGCTCCCATGGACATGTTTTCAGCTGCTGATTATGACATGAAGGGACCTGTTAGGGTCCACATGCTATGCGCGCACTATTGTCCCCTGTGTGCTCGGACCCGACTAAGCTCGGCAGCCTGGAGACATTACTGCTCTCAGTTGTAGTTACAGGGTTGAGCCTAGAAGCCTAGATGTGACACAGAACCAGGGGCTTATGAGTAGAGCTGGTTTCGGGGGCGCCTATGATACGGATCAGACAAATAAGCGAGATGAGGCCAAGGTGACCTCAATGACACAGAGTACATGCTTGATATCACACAACACAAACAGAGACAATGCAGACGATGGCACGAGAAAGAGTAACATGGTTACATGTCCAGAGACAGCTTTTGTTCTTGTCTCATGGATCAGGAAAGAGGTGCAGATATTCGAGTCTCTGATGCGAAGCTCTGCAGATATTTGCTGCGAGACGTCTCGCAAACAGCTTTCCAACTTCCCTCAGCCTGAGCGCGCCAGATCGTTATAGCTTGTCCAAACAACGGAAATGTCCTGTGTCCTCTGCAAGTATGAATTCCCATTATATCCAGACAGCCCACGCATCGCTTTCCTTAACAAGCTACCTCTATACAATAAGCTCGCATTGACCTTCTTCTATCCAGGGGAGCCTTCGGAAGTTAGATCTGACGTTGACGCATGGTGTCTGGATGTTGCAAGTGCTCCTACCGGACACGGCTTTTGGCGGCATTAAACTCTCTCCGATGTCGGACTCGTCGTTACACTTTTGGAAACAATTGTTGCAATTTGTCCTAGAACATCTCGTGGCTGAACTGGTAATTAGGGAATTGTGAATATTGGTTAGTTTCTAGACTGGTGATGATCGTGGCCCGCATTGAGAGGTCTCAAATATGGCCCTGTCTCATGCACTTGGCTTACATCATCATGATGATCTTGATGCAGTGCATGTCACAATCGGGAGATATTCCTTGTCGGAGCATGCCGAGGCTATGAGAAACCTTCTTACCAAGATTTTGAACCCATATTATGGATGAAATTTGCTTGTGTCCTTTGTCATAGGGAAGGTCAAGTGCATGCCGTCAGAGTTTCGGCACGCTAGTCTGAGGCGAACTCACACACCCCAGTGTCCAAAGATTTAGGGTTTCTCAAGAACCCTATAAGTCGTGCACATCAGCTTGTGATCTACGAAACAGTCATGTAACGGTCATCTTGTCATGTAACGATCATCTTGGGTGATATATTGTACACTCGCGTATTTATAGCCGTGACACATGCCTAATTGTTTTCCGGCCGCATACGACGATACCCAGCATATGCTTGTCACTTGAAGAGTACGGCGCGTGTCCAATGTTGCGCACAATCGGGATTATCCTACCCTGCTACTTGTAACTTATGCCTTTCCGACAAAAGAGCCACGACTAGCGAGCAGTGGTCGACCATATCCCAGCCTAAATTAGAGTTTATCATACATGAGCATAGCAGGCTCCATCAAATTTGACAACTGAGATCTGACCGGCAGTCTGCAGATCATCTTCAGACGAGCTGCACCTCTGCGGTTAGATAGAGTTGAAGCACATCCTTCCAATTTTCTGGTCTGGAGCTATACGCTTTTCTTCAAAGACGAATCAAGTGGATACCAGGTAAATGCCTCAGCTCTCGTGTTCGGATGCCATATAGCCCATGTGCAAGCCCACCCGAAGTTTTTTAGTGTAGCGGACACCTAGGACCTAGGACTGTAGCATGCGCGGAAGATGGACGACCGGCAACGGTTGACGACTCTCCATTGTGTATGTGTCTAGCTCTGATCAGCGTAAAATTGTAATGATACAACTTGTTTCGCATATAGCAGAGGACCTCAACTCAATCTGTAACGAAATCTGTTTGAAATACAGCCGATATAGCGTTCACCATATGGAATCGCACAAATGTATGTGTTCCACCGAGAATGTTTCCACGCTCCAGCGAAACACATAAAGGTTCACTACAGTGCTCGCATGGGAATTCGGTGCAATTGCACATATTCAGCGCATGCCAGCTGTCGGTGAGTGGTACTTCCAGGGTTGTAATCCAACTCTGTCTCCATAGTGCTCACAGTTCACCTTTGAGCAAACGGCCTGCGGCTGGTAGTTAGATGGCGCTCCGGTGTGTGGTGTGTGTTGAAGCGCAGATCGCTGAAGCCTTCCCAAGACTGGCACTCCGAGACTTCTAGCCTAAACTGACCCAGGCGGCTGGGCACTTGATAGGCGTGAAGCAATAGATAGCGTACGCACATCGTAGGCTTGAAGCGTGAAGCGATAGATAGCGTACCATAGTATGCTTCTCGCTACCGGTCACACGAGCGTCACCTCGAAGAGTGGGCACAAAATGACTTCATCAGGTAGTCAAGCCGAGTGCTGGCGCAAGCTCGCAGACCCCTGCGATGTTTCCACGTGGGAAGGACCACTTCTACACCCCGGAAAATTTGAGGCTCTACGGCGCACGGGTTCTTATCCCTAGAGACAATCAAGAGAAGCCGCAGACCAAGGCTGGCAGTTTAGAGTATCCAGACTACATAAATGCCATGGAAGCGACTCGAAGAAAAGGAGAGGCCGTAAGCAACGTGGACTTGCACCGGATAAATTACGATATTGGCAAAGTATACCGCAGGGCGCAGCAAGATACGCCGCTCTGCATAAAAGCTCACCTCACTGCTTCAGCCTTCAAAACTTACTAGACCCTCCTTTCCCAAACAGGAAGAAAGACCGACAAGTTGTGGCCTGGCTATTGAGAATATAATACGGGGACAGAGCTGGTCAATACCCCCTGACATCTTCACCATGAGATATTCTCTAAGTTTGTAGTCTCTTGTAGTGATCTTTAAGCTCTGGCTCGGGCAAATGCGTATATCAGGCTAGCCGTAGTCCGGTCAGAGAAATCACCGAACATCAGTTGTCCACTGCTGATCTTTAAAGTTCTGGCCCATAGACTCACCGTTCCAGTCACTTCCAGGGCCCATCTGCGCATCTCGAGAGCTCAGATTCCCTAGCAGACGCCACCTCAGATTCCATGCATCCATAGGCTGAAGTCAGCCTGTCAGGTCTGAGATCGATCCACAACCATAATAAATCACGAGACAGCCGGCGTACACAAGAGAAGGCGCCCTGTCAAAATTTCCCCAGCTTTTAGCGGATTGTGTGTGGTCTGTCCTGTGTGGTGCTGAAGAAAGTTTCGAGACCGCAGTAGGGCGCGGAGCCGAAAGAAGAGAAGGATGGGGCCCGATTACGTGGACCTTTATCTCTGTACTTGACCATTGTTTTTGATCGAGGCGAACCGGCCCAGGCCGAGACGTGATCCACAGACCAAATAAACGGCAAAACGCATACAAATCGTACAAGTGTACAAAGCAACCGGCTACTGTACCCGCTGTACAAAGAGCGGCCCCATATCCCATATATGACGCCGAGCGGTAACTGACAACCTCGGCTTGCCTACCAAATCAGACTGACATAGCCCATATAGAGCTCATTCTTGAACGCTACAAGCGCTGTCACAGCAAGACCATCAGCAGGCCATGGGATACCTTCTGATGTATGGAATGAGTTCAAGGATGCTATGAGACGAGGCCAAGACCCCTGATTCCAAGAACTGCAGCCGTATATATACCTCACAACGTTAATTGATACTCGACCATGCTTTGTGGATTCATTTGATCATCCTTGAGATCAGCATATTTTTCTTCCTTTCTTTGAGGTCTTGACAGGACAAGTTGCACGCCCACAAGATGTCCCGGGCACTCACTGGAACTGTCGCCACTTACGAGGGCTACCGCTGACAGAGAGCCCAGAGACCAGGCTCCCAAGGTGTGAAGCTAAACCTCAAGTTGCAGAGCTCAGAAGCGTGATGTGTCTCCAAGCAGTGGCCCTTCCAAAGTGCAAGCAGACCCCGTCAGAGTGTGGGGAGTTGGTACAATTTTGACACGCTCAGCCAAAGAAAGCAGTGCTGACGCACAAAGCTGCACGTGCCATGCAGTTAGACGCCTATGGGTGCAAAGCGCATGCATGTCCCCCTTTGTCCCATGTAACTTTTTACATGGTCGTGGACAAATGCACAGATAACTGCCTCTGTTTTTTTTTCCCTGGCCCCAGCCAAAAAACCCCATAAACGGGACTGTCTGCACGTATAAATCAAATCACATCTTCCCTTTTCCCAAAACACTCACCGGACTACCGCTGGCTCTGGTTTCAACGCTTTCCCTTCGCTGTTTCCAACTCGTTCTTGCCATCTCTTGATGCCGGCGTTCCTCTGCTGAATCCCGTCAGACCCGTACATCTCTCATCCCACTCGGCCACACACCCCTCGCCTCCTCGTCCCACAACGTCAAGAGAAGAAAATACACCGCCCTCGAAGACACAGCTTTCCACTACACACAGAGAAATGGTAGCACGAGATGGCCCTTCCTTCAAGTCTTCATTCCAGATGCAACATGACCTCGAGCAAACCGTGCCTCCACCAGTTCAGGCCCAAGGTGACTTCAATCCCCCCACGGCACAAATGATGCCTCAGCAGCCCCAGGTTCTCCCACAGAGCTGGCAGGAGAACATCAGAGACTTTAATGGCAAGCAAATCGATCGACCAGGGTCCTACACCGAGCCATTCGCCACCTCGTATGCAGACCAGGGTCCATACTCGAGGATGAGTGTCTCGCAACAGAACTACCTCCACCAGCAAGAGCCCATGAAGTCCAGCTTCAGCCACCCAAACTACACACAGCAACCCAACGAACAGCTCATGAACCACCAGAGGGCCTCTGGGTTCAATCCTTATCCACCTCCACAGCAGATACCCCCACAAGCGGGACCGAACATGACTACACATGCATACAATCATCCATCTAATCAAGGTGCTGCTTTTGCCGCCCAACCTCATACTGCATTCAACTACAACCGTTCTTTCCCACAGCAGTTCCAGCCCCAATCCCAGCACCCGCTGCATCAGCACCAGCAACAACAGCAGCAGCAACAGCAACAGCAACAGCGTCAGATGGTACAGGTACTACAGCCACAACAACAGCAACAAGACAGTCCTCCACGATCACAGTCGTTCTTTGTCCAGCATGTCCCAGGCAAGCCACAGACTCTGATTCCACATTACCCCAGCAGACCCACTCAACAACTCCCACCCATTCCAGTGCCTCAGTTTGGCCAGGATGGCAACCAAGTACAGTCGGTAGATCCACACCAGTCACCTCAAATCCTCTCGACACAGCCCACGGCTCCACAAGCGTCTAACACCTTCTCTCCAGAACAGAGAATTTTCACTGGCACAAGAAGCTATTCGACACCTTCTCACCTGGGTTTTGACGTGGCCAGTAACGGTGTTGTTGCCCATTCTACACCATTTGAGCCAGTGTATCCTTCCTTCTCGTCAAATTTGACCACCACAGCTTCCACAGGGCCAATGACCCAGGCTTCCAGCTTCACAGGTGGCTCGTTCTCATCCACAGAAGGAGTTCCACAGACGTTTGGAGCAAGCTACTTCCCACACCTCACACCTCAACCTCATACCACTTCTTCCACGCCAGGCAACAACAAGACCATGTCCAAATCGCCACAAAAGCAACGCCGGTCTCTACCTACCTCGCCGAAGTCAGTCAAGAAGATCAAACACTTACGTCCTACGCTTGAAAAGGCCTCTTCTACTACTGGTAGCAGTGCCTACGATGGTGGTGACGAGGACGAGGTTGAAGAAGACAAGTCATCCCATCGGTATCGCAACACCAAGTGCCGGATCTGTGGCCGTTCTATCTCTCGAGACATGTCTCGTCACATGAGAATCCACGAGGAGGTGAGTCGTTTCCAGTGCATCTATCCTCGTGAGTACTGTACACACAAGACTGGGTTCTTCAACCGTCAGTACGACTCAAAGAAGCATCTGCTACACTATCATTTCAAGTTCGAGGACGCGACTGCGAAGAAGTTCAACGGTCTCAATGAGAAGCTGTCCTTCATGGGCTGGTGTGCCTGTGGTGCATACATGTCTGCTAACGAGTGGCTTGTTGACCACATCACGGTGACGGAGGGCAGCACAGGAAAGAGAAAGTGTCCGGATTTACAGGTGAAGTGGGAGGCTCATAACAGGAAGAACGAGCGGATGATGTATCAGATCCCGCCGTTTGCAAGACACAAAGTATAAGAAGTCGGTTCGACTAAAGAGTTTGACTTTGGGATCAGAGGATTGTGAGCTGCACCTGATGAATAACGAGACCCCCACATAGATGTCACGACTTGTTACTATTTAGATGCTGTAGTTGTATAGTTCCTCAGCAAGATGGATAGTTGACAAGGGTTCCAAGTTGGTTTGTTTCTCGGAGGAGCAGTTACGAAGTGTTTCAATACCATTGAGCAGGTGTTTCAATTAGCGTTCTGTAACAAGACTTAGGGCTCTTTCAAAGCACAAGATGCTCGTACTTATCACTGTACGTGCTTCCAAGTCAGCAGCCACAAGCCACACGGACACTAAAACAGAGCGAATTGTAACTTCGTAAGTTTGTTCTTTCATCTTTGAAACTACACATGTTCTGTGTAGTATGAGAAATGCCAATTGCACACCACAAGCTATAGAGGTTGCAGGCAGAAGAGCCCTGTGATGGCGAGGCACAGAATGGTAACCTGAGACAACAACTCGACAAGACGGCTTTAACATGATTGATGCAGTAACTTGACTGGTTGACACTTGACATTGACTGGGTGCCAAGCAGAAAGAAGCCGCGCGGCTGATGTCCTAAACAGTAAACATCACCAAGAGAGATCAAGGAGACACCACAGCCACCTCAAAGGGTCTCTGTTTGAACCAGAAACCCGCCTTTTGCCCATCGATACCCCTTCTCTTTGTTTCAGGCTCCACCAGATCCCCGCTAAGGCAGAACAAAGATGAAATCGGTGATCGATCAACGATCCCGCCCGAGCGCTGTAAATGCATAGATTATGATCCAACGAGACAGCAGCACACGATTACATTCACCATTTATCACCACTGATCGCGGCCTACTCCCCATGGTGCTATCTGCAATCAACTCAACGAGAGATTTTTGTGTCCAGGAAGCCACGTCTGCGATGCCTTAATCTGCATGCGGCTCTGCTTTTGAAAGGTGCGGCCTTCAGACGTTTTGGCACACAGCGGAGCCATGAGATCTTGATTTGGGATGAAAAGAGAGGGAATCCAAACTGACTGCTTTCTGTGCGGAAGAATCGGCTCCAGATTCGATGGAACAGGGGCCTGCATGCCGGAAACTGCGAGGTTGATCTGAGTGCCTCGACGTGCTCTTATTCCAGTCGCTTTTGACAGCCTCGACACAAAACCGAATGCAGCTAGGGGAAGCGAGCGAAGCACCTGAACGCTGTCTTTGCCCACTCGTCAAATACGCATAAATGAGACATATCAACTAGCCAACATGTTGAGTTGCTCATACAGTGCACAGCGTAATGATGATATAAAGCTGAAAGGAACAAGGTCCCCTCCTGCACAGCATTTCCCTCCCCCTTTGTCACAGCCGTTGCCGGCGGTCCCAAATATTTGGTTCCGCGTCACGTGGCCTCCTTTGAACCACCTTGGCGATTTCCATTTACGAACTCGAGCCTTGAGTCTTCTTGGCTTACATAAGCAGTCGAATAAGGTTCAGACATAGCTTCAACTTGTACGAAAACATTAGGTCCAAGTCTCAGACCTTGGGCTTATATTTGGGACCTCGGATCTGTCCTAAAAGTGGATTATTCAGGCGGCCATGACGAAACACCTTATAGGCCCTAGGCTCTAGCTAGACGTCGTCGACTTTATCATCACGTGACTGGATCTAACAGCTGCTATAACATCCATAGATCCAGCTTCAGCTTGTCGATTGCATGATTGTTGCACCTATATGAGACTCGTTAGAGTACAAGTACGAGAGCTGATAAGGTTAAAACAATAAAATATATTCCTGAAGAACTAAAAGAAATCTACTAATTCAGCTAGACAACGGATACACGCGGACCCAGATCACTTTCCAGCAATGACCTTTCTGTTGTTCTCGACAATCTTCCAGTAGAGACCCTTTGTCTTGTTTCTCCAGTATGGTCCTGTGTATCTCATGACCAAGAACGTGGCGTTGCAGAAGAACAAGATGAATCCAGAAGACAAGAACGCATTCTTGTATCCCAAGTTGACGACCCAGTCTGTCAATCCGTAGGAACAAGCAAACGACATCAAGTTTCTGATCACAATGACAACGACCATACCCTCAGTCTCCATCTCATGGTAGCAGTCAGAGCAGTATGTTGTACCTCCAATGACACCGAAGATACCGAGTCCACCAAGAACACCCATGGAGACCACGAGAAGCATCCAGTGAACCTCATAGTATGCACCAACACCCCAGCCAATAGATGCCAGGAGTCCAAGGACGCAGTAGAATGAGAGAACCCAGAGTCTATCCTCAGGATAGGACAAACCGTCTGGTCTCGTCTTGGCAATGCGCACCTTGATGTAGTCAGAGAGGTATCCTGAGAAGTAGAAGAACACAAAACTGAAGATGGTTGGGGAGATGTATGCCAAACCACACATGGATGCGGAGAAGTTGTATGGTGGGGAGCCGAGAATGGTTGCTTCTGTGGCATTGAGAAGGTTGAACCAGACAAGGGAGGAGCCGTAGAGGAAACCACCCCAGAGGACACTTGGGAACATGGCCATCTTGAATGGACCAAGGAGGAAGTGTGGAAGGAGGAACTTGTCCTTGAATCCAGAAGTGAGGGACATCTTGTCACGCCAAGTCTTTGGGCTCGAGATCTCAGCTGGAGAGTCTTCGGAGGAGAGGTCATCAGCATAAGCCTCATTGGTATCCTGCAGTCTCTCCTCAATGGTTCTGTTGGAGAGGATGGCGTGAACCTTGCGCTCTTCGTCAACGCTGTGCTGAGATGGAGTGATAGAGCCAACCTCAATGGCCTCAATGGTCTTGAGCAGCTTCTTTGTGTTGATGGTTCTGTTGTAGTTGGTCTCCTCCATGAAAAGGAACAAGAAGATGAAGCAAACAGCACCCCAAATGGCACAGAGGTACATGACCCACTCCCAACCAATACCATTAGTGATGAAACCAGCCACCAATGGAGCAACATAGTTCGAGGTCAACAAAGCAACTGCATAGACACCCATACCACGAGCTCTCTCGTGCTCGAAGAAGATGTCAGACACAGAAATCTCACAGAGGGACTCGATTGGTGCACCGAAGAACCCCTGCAGGATCTTGGACCCAATCCACTCTCCGTTGGACTTGGTGTGAGGGGCCCAGACACAGATGAGCGCAGTGGCAAGCATACTCAACAAGTACACTGGTCTCTTTCCATACTGGAGAGCCAATGGCTGGAAGACCAAACAACCGAGACCAAAGAACAAGAACATGTAACCGGTACCTGCGTTGAGCTCACTGAGCGTAATACCCGTCTCTGCAGAGATGTTGGTCAGAACCGAGTAGATAGCAGCGGACGGAACACCAACACCGTAGGCGTACACCACCATACAGAAAGTACTCCACCACTTACGGTTTGCACTCCAGTTGAGCGGGTCTTCTGGATCATCTGAAGGTGTTGGGATGAGGACAATCTCCTTCTGGTTCTCTGAGTGGCGCGCGGCGAGATGCCCGTCCTTGTCCACGAGATGGGTGTTGCCCGGGATAGCGTCGTAGTTGATCTTGCCGGCCATGGTTGGAATTAGTGATCTGGGGAAGAGAAGACACCAAAGACAGACTCCAATCAATGGCAGGCTCGGCGGGCTTTATACACAATCCCGGTCTGGGTTGATCGGTGCTTGCTTTTTGAGTTTTGTTCAGATTGATAGATTTTCATGCGGTACGGGCACGCTCTTATCTGGGGTTTCCCGATTGGGAACTGCGCCATCACTCTGTCGGAGAGACGGATTGCGGACCGCGGAGTGCCTAATCTGGACGGGGTTGCGCCAGCTGTCACTACAAAGCACAGCGCTCATGGTCTTGTCGTTATCAGATAAACACCTTGGACAGCAGTTTGGCGTCTAAGAGCACATCCAATCCTCGAGACGTGCACGTGGTTCCAAGCTTGGAGCCTCTCCCCCACGCCACCTCCAGCCCGTCAATGATCGTGTAGACGAAACGACCGTGGATGATCTCGCCAATGACCAGGCAGGAGTCGATGATCTCTGTGCGGTGGTCCTCCTCGATGCACGCCAGTCCAATGACAAACAACGGCCATGCCGTGATGGCCCGGATAAGTGTCACCAGCGAGATCTGCTTCAACTGGAAGATAACTGAGCGGACGTCTCGCTGAACATCGGGATCCCGGGCGCTAAGAGCGGGATTGATAGTCTTGCGAAGAATCACCTTAGCCGCCTTCATCACAATCTCAGCAACGAGGATGGAGTCCCTCAGACTCTGATACTTGAGCTGATCGTGGCGCACCTCTGGCGGCAGAACCGGCGGTGGGTAATAGTCCGCCATCTCGAGCAGCTTCAGTGCGCAGTCGGGCACCCATGCCTCTGTGTGGTGGCGAAGAAGGTATGATGCTTTGGCTGCAACCTCAAAAGCGTCAAAGGAAGCACCAAGAACCGGATTGTTCATCCATGCCACATCACACCGGAAAAGAGGCGCCTTGAGGAACCTTCTTGTGTCTCTGAACACCTCGAATGGGTTGGGCAGATTGTGCTCTGGTCCTGTGACCAATATGCACACACTGTAGTTGAAGATGAAAGACTCAACAAACATTCTCTCAAACTGCTGGTCGAATGGGGAAGTTGTTGGATCCGTGTATGCCGCCATAGTGTTTTCGATCTCCATCTTGAGCGAATCGTTGCTGATGATGCCTTCGACAAACTGATCTGTAATAGTAGACCGCTCATTGACACGAGGCATTGAGAGGTAGTCCTGCATCGTGTTTGGACTAACAGCTTGTCCATACCGGGCCATCTTGCGCTTGATGATCTCATAACTCCTGAGAAGACTCTTGACACTGATGAGGTTGTCACAACCCCAGGTGATCCTTGTTGCAAGACAAAGCAACTGGAACCCAGCAGCAACCCATGTTTGATCAATGTCAATAGTGGGGTCCTCCATCATTGTGAACATGCTTGCGAATGCCTGTGAGTACTTTTGGAAACTGAGCTCAGTCAGATCTGGATTGGACCAGGACAGGAAGGAAGCACCACAAGCTTCAGCAATCTGCATAATGACAGGATTGCTCTGAATCATGGGTGTGAAAGTAGCATTTGCCGTCAGCAATGGATGTGTGTACTGAGGTCCCAAAGAAGCGATGAAGCCGTTGACAGCAGCAGACATGAACTTTTCATGTTGTGTGGGGAGCAAGATCTGGTTCGTGTAGAGCACCTGTCCCTGAAAGTTGTATGAGTATCCTGGATTCTGCCTGCCATCATGAAGCCCAATCGTATCATCAATACTGATGTTGGAGTCCCACGACATGGCTCGTATATCGTGCATATGATGTTGATGGTGGTGTGGTTGCTGAGTCTCCAGCCAGAGATCCCTAGCCGTTGAAGTGGCTTCCAGTGGAACAATATGTGTGGTGCCATTCGAGTTGCCTTGAGACGATGGACGAGAGGTGTTGGATGTTTGTGAAGTGGGTACAATAGTGTCTTGGAACGTCAGCGGCGATGACGGACGCGGCCTCGAGGGGCCACCCGTATCTGCAGTCTCTGCCTGTTTCTTCTCAAGCAGGGTCTTGTCAACAGGAGGGATTTTGTAGTTCTCAGGGACCTTCTCGTTTCCCGTTGGCCAGACACACTGGATGCATTTGTCCAGGCATGAGGAGCAGGTTGGTCTGCGCTCGTCACACTTCTTCTTCCGCTTACGACAGTTGAAACAGCCCTGCCGTGACCGACGGATCTTGCGCTCCTTCGGGTCCGCTGGGGCAAATCTGAGCACGACCTCATATGGCTGTTGTGCCATGGCTGCGTTGGAGGTTGTTTCAGTGATGTGCTGAGCTGTGTGCCGGCTGACAGGTTACTGTTGTTTCGTCGTTGAGGCAGTTGTTTTGGTACTGGAGATTGAAATGTTGAAGGGCGGGCAGGCGTGATGGCAGTTACGCTTGGCGGAGTGGGGCCCGTGCTGACAGTTACACATGTTCCCCACCGGAGCCACCCGATGACTGGGGGTATGACTCCTGAGTGGTAAACAAAGTGCTCAAAGAACAGCTAACACAGCAGCAGTGGATACTAAAGGGACAGGGATGCCTCAGACCCCGGAAAGCTGTCAAACTCATGCGCAGCTCCTTTCCTACGCAACCCACTGATTGCTTATGCAGATCTGGGGCGGCCCAACCACCAAAACCGCCTCTGTTTAAGACAGTGGGTTTTAGAGGAGGTGTGGCTCCAAGGCAGCAGCGGAGGTTTCCGATCGTGTTTGCTGGCGATGAGCTACGATCTTGTGTGCTAAAGATTTAGGGGGTGGTTCCAGCATCGCCAGAATAGCAGCGGAATTTGATCCTTGTTGGCAGGTGTGGAGCGCTCCCGATTAGGAACACGCTCGCTGTCGACGACGACGGATGGCCCTAGACGGCTAAGCGCTGGCACAGTGCACTAGTTCCGATCTTCAACGCCTTATCACCGCTCTTATCGCCAGCTGGCAGCCATACCTCTGTGATCTAATCATCTAGCAACGGCTTGATCACTTTATCAGTAGCAGCAACGATAAGGCTATCTCGCGCAGGGCTCGTAACCTTTCCTCATCTGCTTTAGCGCCTCTGCATCACAGATCACAGACACTTCTACTGAGGCTATATATCATGCTGCCCGTTTCCCCTTTTCAGGATCCACATAGATAGACACATCGTATAGAGCAGCCAACAATGTCACCAGTCAAAACTTCCACCAGAGTCTACATCGACCACACGCTCCAGCCACTGACGACTGGACCTTCCGCCTACAGCAAGGGTGATCCAGCCCGCTACGAGACCCACTGGGTGCCAAAGATCAAGGCCTACAACGATGCCCTCCTCAGTGCTTTGCCAAAGGACTTGCTTGTTCCAGAGAAGCTGCTTCCTTCCGACTTGGATACCGCCGATTTGGACGCCACAGTGTTCCCTAAGCTCATCATGGCTCCAGAGGCCTTGGCCATCACTGAGTTGACTGCCACCGCCATCGCAACCAAGATCAGGGAGAAGGAGCTCACCGCAACTGAGGTCATCACGGCATTCATCAAGAGAGCTTCCATTGCCCACCAGCTGACACACTGTGCTATGGAGATCCTGTTTGACTACGGCTTGGCCAGAGCTAAGGAGTTGGATGAGTACCAGCTCACCACAGGCACCACCATCGGCCCACTCCACGGTGTCCCACTTTCTCTCAAGGAGCACTACAACTTCGAAGGAAGAGTCACCCACGGTGGTTTCGTTGGACTCCTCGACAACGTCACACCAACGTTCTCAACAACCAACCAGATCATGTACGACCTCGGCTGTGTCTTCTACATCCGCACAACCCAACCACAGTGCTTGATGCACCTCGACTCGTACAACAACATCACTGGCCGTGGACGCAACGCCTACAAGCTCAGCATGTCCCCTGGTGGCTCATCCTCTGGTGAAGGTGCTTTGATTGCCATGAAGGGTTCACCAATGGGAATTGGCTCGGACATTGGCGGGTCGATCCGCACACCAGCTGCGTTCAACGGTATCTGGGGCCTCAAGCCATCCACCAAGCGTGTGTCGATGAAGGACACAGTTGCTCCAGCCATTGACACGTATGGTGAGATGATTGGTTGTGCATTTGGTCCGATGAGTAATGCACCAGAGGACTTGGAGTTGTTCATGAAGAGCTACATGACCAAGGAGCCATGGGAGCTTGACCAGCAGTGTGTGCCTATCCCATGGAGAGAGGCTCCAGTTCCAAAGCCAGCTGAGTTGACCATTGGAATCTGCTTTGATGACGGTGTTGTCAAGCCACACCCACCGGTTCTCAGAGCGCTTCACGTTGTTGCTGACAAGTTGAAAGCCGCTGGTGTCAACGTTGTCACTTGGGAGCCACACAGAGTCTACGAAGCCGCTGAGATTGCCAACGTCGCATACACCTGTGACGGTAACTACGCTGCCATTGGCCGTCTTGCCGCAAGTGGTGAGCCAACTGTCCCACTTACAGACCACTACTTGAGCATGGGTAAGGGTGACGTTGCTCTGACCAACTTGGAGGCTGAGTTCTACACCAACACGAGAGAGGTATTGCGTCATGAATACCTTGACCTGTTCAACAAGCGTGGTGTCGACTTTGTCATTGCTCCTACCTATGTCGGCGTGGCTCCAAAGCCTCACCAGGTGAAGTACTGGGGATACACGTCTCTGTGGAACATTTTGGACAACACCTGTGTGACCTTCCCAGCCGGTGTCAAGGCGGACAAGAGCATTGATGTCGCAGAGGAGTGTGAGCCTAGAAACGAGTACGAGGAGTACGAGTATGGTTTGTACGATGCTGAGGCGGCTGATGGCCTTCCAGTTGGGTTGACCTTGGTTGGAAGACGCTACACGGAGGAGAAGGCTTTGAAGGCCTCCATTTTGCTGGCGGAGGTGTTGAAGTAGCTGTATATTTTGTAAGCCAATAAACTGTTTGATTTGAAGTTCGTGCAACAGTTCCATTTGCGGAGATCTACCGCAGACGGTGAGCGGAGATAGTCGATGCGCCCCTAATCGGGCTAATCTAGTGGGGGTGGTGGATAGGAATCGGACAAATACAGCCACACATCTACTGATCTTTCACTTCTTTTTGCACCTCACTTGTCACTCTGGCCGATGCCATCACTCTCAATGACCAAGTCCAAGCTGCCTTACGAATCAGTTGTCACTTTCAACGGAGAGCCGGAGCCCAACCTCAGGCCGGCCATCAAGCGGTCCCGCAATGGCTGCGTCTATTGTCGCAAGCGCAAGAGGAAGTGTGACGAGAAGAAGCCGTCCTGCTCACTGTGTATCCACAAGGGAATCCAGTGTCATTACAAACAACATCTCCATGTCGTGCCAACTACAGAACCAGAACCAGCAGTAGCAGAACTCCCACCTATCATTGTCCCGCTCTACGCCTCCACCATCGCTGAAGACATGCTGCTAGAGTCTCCTGAATCTCTCAACACGATGGAGCTCACACTATGCCCTGCACCACGGATCCTCACTGCCTCTCAGCCCGAGCTGTTCATGTGTGCCGCCATCAATGGCTTCATCAAGTCTCTGGGTCCACAGCCAACTCACCCACAACTCACCACAACGGCAACGTTCACACCAATCGTACAATCAAACGCCATCATCGTGTCACTGGCTGAAGCGTGCGGAGCGGCGTTCATGTCCTGGACAGAACCGGAACTAACGGATCTGAGCTCGAACAAGTACCAGGCCGCCATGGGAACACTGACCAAGTATGTCGACACGAACGGGTACCTCCCCAAGGATGAGGTCTGGCTGTCTGCCGCCTGCCAATTGGTATGTCTCGGTGCCAAAATCACTTGGGGTTGTGATCGTTCCACTGCCGTCAAGGGGCTCAGGATGTGTTATGGCATCATCAAGCAGTGGAAGAACGGACACAGTGAGTTCCAGAGGATGTTTCTCGAGTCGTTCGTGTATAACTATAGCGTTGCAATCCTAGTGACGCCGACTGAGGAGGGCCTTCCGAACCCATTTGAGGTGTTTGGAGACGTGGCGAAACAGCTAAAGGCGCCGTTATTCTCCTGTGATGTGGACTGGATGAACAATCCTGTGCTTGGTGCCTCACTGGACGCTTTTGAACTTGCCGCCAAGGCGTCGTACCTCGCCGTCCACCTATCTGAGCCGTGGGTGTATCCCTGTGCTCTCCTCCTAATGAACCAGGCAGAGCACTACAGCTACCAGGACCAGCACATCAAGCACCACAACACAAATCTTCGTGACTCGATCTTTGGCGCCGAAGTCGTGCTCATTGCCGCCCGCCTCATCCTTCGCAAGGTGATCGATCCTACCCTCCTTGAGACCGACCCCACGATCCAGCTCGAGGTCCGCCAATCCATCAAGACACTGAGACATCTGTCTCCACACTCCACCGTCCATGTCATTCTCCCGTGGGCGTGGTTTGTCATTGGACTCGCGTGTGTTGATAATCAGCACCAGGCTGCAATCATCAATGCGTGCCAGACTTCAGGCGAGTTAGCACATGGGCGCCACATATACAGCATCATCGACTCCCTCAATGTGGCATGGGGGAGGGAGAGCGGTGGCACAGGGACGATGGGACTGGACATCTTGCTGGACAAGGAGTTCCTCAAAGATGTGTTTCTATAGGGACTCTACAGGACTTTCTAATGCGACTATTATATGCTGTATGCTACAATTAAGTACCAAAGTACTTCTCATCCACAAACCTCTTGCGGAACCATGGCTCCTCCTCAATCTTCTTGCGGTCTCCAATCTCTCCAACAACGACATTGACACCTTTGAACGCATTGAGCACTCTTGTCAATCCAACGTCCATAGCCAAGTACGTCACCACTGTGATATCCTCCGGTCTGACACCATGGTCAATCAGCACTCGCACAGCCATGATCACCGCGGCACCAGAAATGATCTGTGCATCAAAGAGCAAAACCTTGTTACCTGGACATGAAATCCCCTGTGGCAACGATTCAGCGTGTAGTTGCGGTTCACCTGTTTGTGAGTCCGACTGGATCAACAGCTTACCGATGCCAATCTCTGGAAGCGCCTTGCGCAACGAATGCATGAAACAGTCGCCGGATCTGATGATGTTGACGGCAACGAATGTAGATGTGCATGTGACGGTGTCATATGGTCCCAGTGGCGTTGTGGTGGTGAATGGTGCGTAGTCGGCGAGCGACAATGCAGAGTTGATGAGCATGTTGGCAATGCGGTCAAAGTAGAAGATGAAGTCATCACGGGATGTCTTCTTGTTGAGAAGGATCGTATAGATTCCATGAGTCTGGTTCGACTTGGGCAGGAGCTTGAGGTGAGTGTGTGTGCTGAGGTCGAGCTTCTCAGTCAGATGCTCGAGTTGTTCAATGTGTGCCTGCGACTTGATGGCGAGTTGTTTCTGGATATGACGGATCAGCATCTCGATACCAATCGTGTTCTCACTTCCTCGTGGAACAATCAGGTCAGAGACTCGCATGGTTGGCTTGACGTACCTCTCTGCGTTCGGCTTGACGAACGTGTTCCACTGCTTGATGGCTCCCTCGAGATCTCTTCCTCTATGCACAATATCTCTATTGAGTCTTCTGGCCAAACAGATGTCCAAGTCCGTATCAACATAGATCTTCATGTTCATCAGCTCGTTCAGCTTCTCATTGTACAGAGCATAGATTCCCTCCACGACGATGACATTGGCTCCATAGATCGTCAAGCTTCTATCCGTGCGATCGTGCTCCGTGAACGAGTAGATCGGGATCTGTGTCTTTCTTCCCTCCTTCAGTGACTTGACACACTCATACACCAAGTCCAGATCAACGGCATCAGGTGTATCAAAGTCCCACTTACTCTCAAAGGCCAACTGTCTCTGCTCAGCCGTGAGTGGCTTGTAGAAGTTGTCCAGTGATAGCAGCACCGTCCAGGGTGTGTTGATCTCCTGGATAATCCGAGACGCAACACTTGTCTTGCCTGAGCCGGAAGTACCTGCCACTCCAATGATGTATGGTTCAGTCCATGGTGGGACGTAGTGTTCAGCATTGGTCAGTGTGAGGTGTTTCGTCTGAGATGGCTCGGCCGTAATCATCGAGGGCGTGTGGCTCCCAGACGAGTTGGGCACTGGTGCACGGGAAAGCTCGCTGGCCGGTGACATGATCCAGAGAATGAGATTCCCCCAATATCGCTCCAGGGAAGAGAGGTGGAACTTGGAAGAGGAACAAACCTAACACCGTCGGCGATATTAGATTGGTGGTGGTGCCTCTGTTTTTTTTTTTTTTTTTTTTTTTAGTCGGTGTTAGACCGTTTTTTTTCTTTTTTAACTTAGAGCCGGGGTTTGTTTTCAACTGAGACTTTACTCTTCTCTTTGCCACTTGAACATCAGACACCAAACATCAAACAACAAAACAATGTCCACCAACTACGACAGAAAGAGAGAGAAAGACGCTGACCGATGGGCTTCTGATACTGAGAGTGAGGTCGAGGCGGAAGCGGTGAAGGAACAAGAACAGGCACAAGAACAGCCCGATGAGCCATCTGAACCTGTCAAAGAACCGCAGAATGAAGATCTCACAGAGCTCAGAGAACAAGCAAGACAGAAATACTTGGACAAACGTGAAGAAGAACGCTACATCCTCCTTCAACGAGAGGTCGCCGAGTTTGAACAGGACGTGGAGCAGTATGGCTGGGCCAACCTCACACGCCGTGAACAAGAGGAGATCCAACACAAGCGAGAAGTGCTGCAATTGATGCGTGAGAAGCGCGGATTGGACCAAGAGGCACAGTATGCTCTCCCTGAAGACTACACGAATGACCGCAAGCGGAAAGAGTCTGCTCTCTACTCGAAGGTCCAGGAGACCGGCAAGCTTGTCAGCGAAGACCAACAATGGGAGAACCAACAGGCGAAGAAGACCAAGATACTGCATCCTGATGAAATTGTGGCACCAAATCAAGACGAGTACGAGTATGTCTTCGATGAAAGTCAGAACATTGAATTTATTCTTGATACAGATGGCCACGAGGAGTTGACTGATGAACAACAGGCCTTCAAGAAGCAGATTGATGATGAGGAGGCACGCATCAAGACTATGGACGAAGTCAGGAAGTCACTACCGGTATACCAGTACAGACAACAGCTACTGGATGCTATCAGAGAACATCAGGTCATGATCATTGTTGGTGAGACCGGTTCGGGAAAGACGACACAGTTGCCTCAGTTCTTGTTCGAAGATGGATATACCAAGAATGGGATGAAAGTGGCATGTACCCAACCTCGTCGAGTCGCAGCCATGAGTGTGGCCGCAAGAGTCGCAGATGAGATGGGTGTCCGTCTTGGCCAAGAAGTTGGGTACTCTGTCAGATTTGATGACAAGACAAGTGATAAGACAGTGGTGAAGTACATGACGGACGGTATGCTTCTGCGTGAGTTCATGAATGACCCTGAACTGAGTGGAATCTCTGCTCTGATGATTGACGAAGCACACGAGCGTACTCTCAGTACCGACATCCTGCTTGGACTCGTCAAGGACATTGCCAAACATCGCCCAGATCTCCGCCTGCTTATCTCCTCTGCAACAATGAACTCAGAGAAGTTCAGCAAATACTTTGACGATGCGCCAGTCTTCCGCATCCCTGGCCGTCGGTTCCCAGTGGATATTCACTACGCACAACAACCAGAGTCAAACCATGTTGGTGCAGCTGTCACAACGGTAATCCAGATCCACTTAAGCCAAGGAAAGGGTGACATCTTGGTGTTCTTGACAGGGCAGGATGAGATTGAGAGCGTGGCGGACGGCCTAGCTGAAACGTGTCGAAAGCTGGGGCCCAAGATCCAAGAGATGCTCATTTGTCCAATCTATGCCAACTTGCCGAGTGAACAGCAACAGAAGATCTTTGAGCCTACACCAGAAGGCATGAGAAAAGTTGTGCTGGCGACAAACATTGCAGAGACGTCATTGACCATTGATGGAATCGTGTACGTCATTGATTGCGGACTTGTGAAGGAGAACATGTACAACCCATCCACGGGAATGGAATCTCTTAATGTCGTTTCTTGCTCGAGAGCCTCTGCTGACCAGAGAGCAGGAAGAGCAGGAAGAGTCGGACCAGGAAAGTGTTTCAGACTGTTCACGAAGTGGGCGTATTACAACGAACTCCAAGAAAACCCTACCCCTGAGATTTTGAGAACGAATTTGGCCAGTGTGGTGCTGCTGCTGTTGAATCTTGGTATCACAAACCTCTTCCAGTTCGAGTTCATGGATCCGCCTGCTAGGGAGACAGTGAGCGATTCATTGAAGCTGCTGTATGCACTTGGTGCGCTGACCGCTAAGGGAAAGCTTACCAATATTGGCAGACAGATGGCTGAGTTCCCAACGAACCCGATGCTTGCCAAAGTGTTGTTATCGAGTGGAAAACTTGGATGCACGGAAGAGATCTTGTCCATCGTTGCCATGCTGGACGAGTCGAATGCGCTGTTCTACAAGCCGAAGGGGAAGGAGTTGATGGCATCCAGTGCACGTGAGGCATTCACGAAGTCGAGTGATCATATGACACTGCTGGAGATTTACAACCAATGGCAGGAGAATGGGTACTCAGCACAGTGGTGTCGTGATAATTTCATCCAGAGCAAGACATTGGGAAGAGCTAGAAATGTGAGGGATCAGTTGGAAAGACTTTGTGATCGTGTTGAGACGTTGGTGGAGGCGAAGACTGGTGACAAGGATGAGGGGAACAACAAGACCCCAGCAGAGCTGGCATTGGCGATTGAGAAGACGATTGCATCAGGATACTTCCCTAACGCAGCCAGATTGTCCAAGATGGGAGATAGCTACAAGACACTGAAGAAGGGGCAACAAGTGTTCATTCATCCATCTTCCGTGGTTAGCAAGCAGAAACCTCCTCCAAAGATGCTGATCTACCATGAGCTGGTGCTTACAACCAAGGAGTTCATGCGCAACTGTTTGCCGATTCAGGAGAAGTGGTTGGCGGAGCTGGCTCCCCACTACTTCAGCTCTAAGGAGCGTGAGGAGATGGACCAGGCACATAGAAAGATGCCAAAGATGAGACGGTGAATGAGTGCATCGGATTAACTTAATAAATAATTAGCTATTAACAATTAGTCTATTCTGGAACTGGCGGGAAGTGGACTGGGATCTTGTCGTCCTCTTTGATACCCTTGCGTGAGTTTCGGAGACTGAGGTAGGTGTTCCACAAGATCGAGATTCCATTGACCATCAAGAGCTGGTGCTGGACTGGGACGAAACCCAGATTGATGAGCTGGAATGCTGGCCACACCATCCAATTTGCTGTAAGCGTTGGCCACCAGTTGTTCTTGAGCTTCGTCTTCAGATCTTCGGTGGACTGGCCTTCCATCACGGACATGACACTGTAGTAGAGTGGGATACCGACCGGAGAGAAACACAGCTGGTCCACTGCCATTCTTGCCACTGCATTCTTTGACTTGTTGATGAATGGTGATTTGGACGTGGCTGGTAGGTTGATCTTGGAGAGAAAGGTATACCACTTGCTACCGATGAGCGAGAACACACATGAGCCATACACGACACCACGAGCGATTCGGGCAAAGTCGTAGGGAGCTTTGGGGTCCTCAGGGAAGAAGGTCTGTGCAATCACATCACCCGAGCCGAACAGGAAGCCTGTCGAGAGCGCATTTGTGAGTTTTGGATGGGTGGTGAGGCTGTGTTGATAAAGATTGAGTAGTCGGGACATTGCTGATAAGGGTTTGGTAGGCGGATGAGTGGGTGGCTGTTGTTTCGGAACACGCACTGGGCTGCTGTGTGGTGAAGTCTACCGATTGGAGTGTTCAGTAGCGATGTTGTAGAGTGTATGAGGTGTATGAGCAACCTCCAATGCTGTGAACGCCCCCCAAAGAGAAACATCGGATCTGACCTCATCAGGTGGGGATGGAAAAGAAAAGAAAAATCTCGTCATGTGACTGCACACGTGATCGGAGAAAATCTGGAGTTACCCGGCCACCAACCCCGCCCCAAAGATGACTCTGCCCCTGACTCCGCCCGCAAATCTGACTCCGGACGCTGACTCGAACTCTGTCAGTCTTTCGTAAACGCACAAGCTGCGGGTGCGAAAGCCTAAAAGCGGGCGAACGTCCGGCGGTTTCCGGGGGCTCGAGACGGAAATAGACACACGACACGCTCTGATTGGCTCAATTGGAAGCTATAATAGAGCACTACACGACACACGACCGCCAGATTGGACCGCTGGCCTGGGAAGAGGACCCAAAGGTGCACGTGACCAAAATATCGCAGGCTGGGCCAATGAATAGCCGTGCCGCCGTGCCCTCAAATAGCAGTGTTCGCGAATTCCGGCTTTACGCGCTGAACATTTGCGCGAAGCCGTCAACCCGTCAAGTCACCGGGAACATAAACTCGAGACACCTTTCCTCGCTGTCCGGTCTTTTGACTCCTTTCCCTCTGGCTGGCTGCACGGTCTCCCTGAAGCACTCGCTACTGACTCGCTCGCTCGGTGCAGATATATAAGTCCAGGCACTCCCACTTCCTGTCCACTACCAGGTACCAGTTCGGCACCATGAGCAACAACCCCCAGGACCCCTATGAGTTTGGCGCAGAAGAGCTCGATCACCTCCAGCGTCAGATGTACGTTGCCGATCCACAGCTTCAGCAGCCACAGATCCAACAACAGCACGTACAATGGACGAACCCGTTTCCACACCAGACAGCGCTGCCAGTCCAGCAGCAGTACGCCCCACCTCAGAACCACCAACAGCAGTACCCGCTCCAGATGGTGCCTATGCAAGCCTTCCAACCAAACGCGCCATATACACAGACCTCTCCACCGCAGGCAATGAATAACACCAACAACAATGCTCCACCACGCAACATGCCTCCACAAGTCACCACACAAGCCGGTCCCAACATCCCGAAGAAGCGCCGCCCACAACAGCCAGCAGCAGCACCCCGCAAGCGCACTATGATGGCATGTGAGTCTTGCCGGATGAAGAAGGTCAAATGTGATATAGTGAAGCCCATGTGTGGAAGCTGTGCAAAGAGTGGTCTCACGTGTATGTACCGTGTCGTGCAGCCGGAAGTCAACGGTGAGACAGATCTGATAACCAAGATGGCTGGACTGAACGCCAAGCACATGCCTCCGGTATGGTCGAGTTGCAACTGGTACGCCAAGGGAGAAGGTATCCTGAAATGGCCGATGTTTGAGGGCAAGTACAAGGCCAAGGCCATCAACACCATTCTGGCAAGCAAGAGTTCACAGGGCCTGCCAAAGCTCGGGATGTTCACCAAAGAGGAGCTTGATGGGCTGAATGCAGACTTGAAGTTGAACAGTCCTCATTACGCTGAGTGCTTCATGATGAACGTCTCGAACAAGGATCCATACATCAACACCAAAACACTGTTGAGAACGGTTGACTATGTCAAGAAACAGTCTCATGAGAACCCACACCTCTTTGTCTTTGACCTGACCATGCCAGACGAGCTTCTACCACTCCCTGTGTTTGTACTTGTATGTGCTGTCGGACTCATGTCCAAGCCACTCACATTCCGGAACTTGGTCGACCACAAGATCTCAATGAGGGAGAAGGCCGACGTTGCTGCACACGCATACAAGCTCCACATCATGTCAAACATCATCAACGCAGTACCCAAGACCAAGGTGCATGACTTCCACTTGGGAAATGTCCAGCTCTACCTCCTCATTGCCATGTTTTGGATGTACAACATGAAGCCACTCAAGGCATGGGATGCCATCTTCAAGGCGTCTACCACAGCGATGACGATTCTAGAGTCATACAAGTCATCCGGACGAAGCTTCACAGAGGACGAACACCGAGTCCTGGAACGTGTGTTCCACTCTTGTGTCAAGTACGAGTCCGAGCTCCGTGTTGAACTTTCTCCAAGTGTCCCATCGAGTGGGATCGTCAACTATCCATTCCCGAGCCTATACCCGTCTCCTCCTCTGGATGGAACGCTCAATACGACCGAAGAGGCAAGCTGGTTCTTTTACCTCACCGAGATCGTGTTGCGCAAACTGGAGAACAGGTTCCTTGACGAGTTTTACGTCCCGATTGCGTCGGCGAATGATGATGGACACACTTCCCGTGAGTTTGTTGAGGATAGTTATACCCTTGACTGGGGCAAATTTGACGTTGCTACAATCATTTCCAGAGTCACAGAGTATCTCGAAGCATTGTCCAAGATTGAGCAGAGCATGGTGACACACTTCAAGCCAATACTTCAAGACGACCCTACCAACAGTGAACTACAACCACGCGGCTTTGTCCTCAAGCCAGTGACCTCTCAGGGTTCCCAAGCTCCCGCACCGGCCACATCACATCCACTGATCCAACCACAAGCGACATCCCCGGAACGCATGCCAATGACGCCATCTTCGGATACATCCTCCTCCAACGTCTCCCAACGTGCCGAAAACCTTGCACCAAAGGTTCCTGAGGTGATCAACTTCATCAAGACGCGCATGATTGCATTCAAAATGCTTGTATTCCGCCCGTTGACCTACCTGATTCTCCACGACACCGTCCCTGACTACGACAACCCGTTCATCGAGCAGCTGTTGAAGCAAAGCGCAGAAACAATGGACATGGTCAACGTCCCGCTCGCCACTCATCGCCACTTTGGATCGTGGTTCTACGTCAGAAACCTGTTCGTGGCAGCCATGTTGGTGTATGGGTTCTACATCCGCTTCAAGGAGAAGTTCACGACCAAGGCGAGAGTTGAGGATCTGCTCAAGAGCATCGTGATGATCTTTGACTATTGGATCGAGGAGACGCCGGATCTGGAGGATCCTAGAAAGATTGTGATGGCGCTGTTGGAGGAGTTGAAGCAGGAGCCGTGATTGTCTATAGAAATGAATGATACATGATGCACTGTTTATGCCTATATATGTTTTCGTCAGCGCTTATCTCACGTGTGAAGACTTCTACATCATTACAGGTACAACAGCGGTGGGATGTAAGCTCTTGTTATACAGACTAGAGGTTTCAAATTTCCAGATCTGGGATCTGCCAATCAACCTCATGAACAATATAAGGAACGTCTGGATCCAATACCTCGACTTCGATATCGTCAGCTAGTAAGTCTTCAGGATCAAACCAGCGTGTCAGCTCATGCAACACCCAACTTCTATGACGTAAAGGAGGCGGAAGCTTCACATCCCCTTCAAAAGTCGTTCTAACAACACATGAATCGAAGTTGGCACTGATCTTGATCTTGGCCTCGACTCTGGTAAGGTGTTCTCTGAAGTCGAGGATGAGTTCACGCGGTGGATCACAGTCACCGAGGTGTGTATCTGTTCCAACACTGAACTCGAACAGATAGGCCTCATATGTGTCTTCAGCAACGCGTGACATGCTAGCTTGTCCACTAAATGGGTTTAATATAAGAGGAGAGTCTTCAGGGACACTGCGACTCAAGCACTTGATCGAGGCAAGCTCAAGTATGAAGACAGAAAAACATGGAAGACGTCTGTCCGGATCCTCAAGAAAGTCAATCAACACGTGCCCTGATACTTTCAAGGAGTATAGCCTCCAGCTCAGTGGTAACAAATCCTCATACTTTAGCACAAGAGGATGAACAGATGTCGTACCAGAAAGATCACACTCTAGCTCAAATTGGAAGCGGTCATCGTTATAGAGATTCGACGCTTTCTCTCCAATTATCCCACTGATATCAATATCAGATGTCGTGGTATATATGGACAAGCACTGCAATCCCGAAAGCCAGCACTGTGGCATCACAAACGGAACACGTGAGTAGATGGACAGGGAACGGAGACTATCGTTGATGAACAAGCGTTGTGGGAGAGGATCAGGGTCACTTTCACATAACTCGAGATATAACCGAACGCCACCATTAAGTGAGTACCTAGCGTAAGAAGACGAAGGCCGAACATGCTGTGAAATGATCTTTAGGACAGAGTTTGGAACCCCAACGAAATCAATACTGAGGTGATTCACATTCTGTAAGAAACTGAAATCGCTGTCCAGGTTGTGGGCCCTGGGCGTTGTAGGTAACGGGGCTGGTAGTGTGTTCACGCTTGAGAACCTTGAATCTCTCAGTTGGAATGTCAGACATTGGTGAATGGCGCTTTGAGACGTCAAGCGAACGTTTTTGAAGGTTGGCACTGTGCCATTGAAGATCACTGTGAACTCTTCAAGATCTGGGGCAAAGATGTTATCGATTGAGGGAGTGATGGTTTCTGGAACGCTCGAGAAGTCAATAATTAGAGTTCTAACACAGGGGATGCATATGTCTCTGACTGTAGAGACGTATTCAAACCTCAAGATCTCTCTGCTGAGATCGATACCTTTAGGCATGTGTGTCCAATATCTCTGGCAAAAAGCTCCCCAGGCAGTTTCAATGCTGTAGTCCTCATATACGCTGAACGTGACATTGATCTCCTTCAAGTATTTGAAGGTAGGTTTGAGCCACCAATCGTCAGCAACTCTTGAAGCAGCGGTATTGAAGTGGACAAAAGAACATCCGCTTCTCAGCCTGATCTTGTTGTTGGATATATCTTGCTTGAACTGGGACATCCCCTTCAATGTCGACAATTCAAAGAGATGAAAGCTCTCTGGATACTTCCCGAACTGATAGTCACTCAAATTACAAACCTGAGCTCCAGGAATCCTAAAGACATCTGGATATTTAGCGCCTTCGGTGAACACAACAGCCTTTGCGGCAAGATCCCTTCTAGACCTGAGAACATTGATGAGGGCCTTTTCGTCGAGCTTTGGAAGGATATGACAGATAAGGATATCCAATGGTAGATTCTTGATGTGGGAGAGCACACAAAGCTCGTGTTCATTTGTGAGTGCCAAAGATGTAGTGTTAGAAGCAACAGGCAAGGGGGACAACTCTTCAGGCTTACATCTCGGTTTGAGAATGAACTCTCTCAGGCCTTCGAAGATGGAGAATTGCTTTGACATTGATAGTTGTAGCAATGAAGTTGTGATTAAGAGACGTTGGATGTAGAAGAAAGACAGATTTGGAGGTCTTCTTCTTTAAATCTCGGCCCCTGAAAGAGAAGCGCCCGGCTTTGTCTGTCTCCGGCCGTTTCTGGTCTAGACCTCGCAACCGCTTATATCCGAGATCCTTACGTAATACACATGACTAAGCATTTCTCACGGAAGACGCGGCCACCCCCACACACCACACACTTCACGATAACGCAACACAGCCCAGTTCCGTCACAAGGATAGCTCCGGTTCAGAGAAAGCTCAACACTTTCAAGCACATCTACACGCCTCACCTGTGCCCATGCTGTCCAAGTCCACGCTGCCACCACCGGAGCTCGAGATCGTGCTTCGAAACCCGCGTGCCTACTACACAGACAAGGACGCCGTGGAAGGAACGCTTGTCTTCAACGCCCGCCGGGACCTCAAAATCCGTGCGATCACCATCACTTTCCAAGGCGTCTCTGTCTCGTCGAACCTATCATATCCTCTTGATAAGCAGGGGAGGGACCTGGGCGGAGAGCCGATCCGCAAGATCGAGAGACATGTCTTGTTGCACGAGTCACGGCTGCTGTTCCCACCAGAGGGAATGTCTGTGCCATCGGGAGAGAAGACGGTGTTCAAGCTTGTACGGGGTCGACACGAGTATCCCTTCAAGTTCCATTTCTCAGCATCTCCGATCTGTATAGATCCCACACACGAGTTGGCGCTTGTCAGTGCCATGAACTCGCATCCTGGCATCGGAACCCTACCACCGTCTTGCATCAGAATGAACTTCAGCAAGACTGGAGGTGTCATGTGCTTCTATGAGCTCAGAGCACGCGTGGACCGAGCCGGCTTCATGGCTGCTGACATCGATCTGAAGAAGACTCTTCAGTATTTCCCATTGGTTCTGACACCCGAGTACGCCAGGGAGCTCAACTCTCGACAAAAGATGGTTGTTTCCGAGAAGCAGAAACTCATCCACAGCAACGGCGCAACTTATGACATATCCATGGGCCTCTTCACACCCAAAACACTCGTACAGGGATCCATGCCCTTCAGCATATGCCTCATCACCCACGTTGACCCACAGAGTCACGATGGAGGCGAGGTCAAAGTACGAAACTTCCATCTCGTCTTGAAACAGTGCATATGTGTTGTTGCCCGTGACTTTGTCACAAACTACCGTGACATCATCAACATCTCAGAGGACAAGAAGGGGACCACAGTGAACCTTTCTTACATGACACCGGTCCCTAACTCGGGCGAAAGAGGCCCCGCATATTCCAGTGATCTTTCCTTCCTTCTTGAAGGTGCTTCCATTCCAAGTGGCACATTTGTACCGACATTCCAGTTCTGTAACTGGAGATCAACATACATCCTCGAAGCAACAGCAGAGGTTGTCGGTAAAGATGGAGAAGTGGTGGAGCTCACAGTTGAGGAGCAGGTCTGTGTGCTTCCACCTGTGGAGATGGGGAGACAAAGAAGACAGTCCACGGTGGAACGTCAACTGACAAGACTGTTTGGTATTGCTCTTCAGGATGACTCGGACCATCCGGAGCCACGGAGAGATGAAGAGCAGCTGCCGTCATACCAGCAGGCTACGGTTCCAGTGTTTTCGAGCGGAGGCTGAGAGGTTATTGCTATATAGTAACGTGATCTCATATACTCCTCAAGTCTGCTTCAGTGATAGAACACGTATAAGATCTCAGCTTGATGGAATTGACAGATAGCTGATGGCGGTGTCCGGGTGTAGTTTGCCTCATCGTCCGAGCGCCGAAAATTTTGTCTGTTTATGTACTTGCGTTTTGGTCTTTGATTTGGCTTGAAAGTGTCGTGTTCGTGCCAGTTCACCCATTCAAACATGTCATCAGACAACGAGCAAACACCAGAATCAACAGCAGCCCCGGTGCATGTGAAGCCTGTGATCCCAGAGGGCATGTCCAAGTCCGCCTGGAAGAGAGAACAGAAGACTCTTCGTTTCCAGGAGCGCAAGGCCGAATTCCAGCAGAAACGTAAGGAGAAGAAGGCCAAGGCCAAGGAGACACGTCGTGCAAAGATCCAGGAGATCACTGAAAAGGGTGAAGAACTGCCACAGGAACTGCTGCAGAAAAGAAAGCAGAAAGTGCCTGAAGATCAGAGCGATAGTGGACTCAAGTTCATCATTGATTGTGACTTTGATGATCTCATGACAGAGAAGGAGAGAGTTTCATTGAGTACACAGATCACCAGATCTTACTCGTCAAACAGATTTGCACAGCAGACGGCGGAGTTGACAGTGACAAGTTTCAACAAGTTGCTGAAGCAGAGATTTGAGACGACATTGATGGACTCCAACTGGGCCAGCTGGGATCATGTCAAGTTTCAGGAAGAGGAGTTTGTTCCAGAAGACAAGGAGAAGTGTATCTACCTGTCCTCTGATTCTACAGAGGTCTTGGACACACTGGAGCCAGGCATGACATATGTGATTGGTGGTATTGTGGACAAGGGCCGTTACAAGAACCTCTGCAAGGACAAGGCTGAGAAGATGGGACTTGTGACAAAGAGACTTCCGATTGACGAATACATCAAGCTCAGTGGAAGAAGAGTGCTGACTACTACACATGTTGTGGAGCTGATGCTCAAGTGGGTCGAGTTCAAGGACTGGAGAAAGGCATTCAACACTGTTCTTCCCCCAAGAAAGCTCATCCGTGACTTGCAGGACCATGAGATCCCAGGAGGTGTGCAGAATCAGGAGGCCGCTGAGGTTGCTGAAGAGGAGTAATCGTCATTTCATAGCATCAATTCATGAACAACTTGTACGTATAACTCTCAGGCCTAACACCAACTACTAGCTCATGGATATATCATACTTTATCATCACCTCTATTATATACACTGCTACTTCAATCAGATCTCCAGTGAAACACCACCGATCGCAGTGGTCCACCCATCTTTACATATCATAAACGTCATAAAACAACAAACAGATCCTCAAAGAGTAGGAACCTCCTTCAACACACGCTGACCACCACCACAGCATCCACCAGATCCAGCAGCCATAGTTGGCTTTCTTGGGTTCTTGATGGTGTCATTATCACCAAGCTCAGTGTGCTCGTGGATGTTCAAGTGGTATCTTCCTCCCTCGGTCTTCTTACCCTGGACGATGTTGGCAAGCAGGAACTTGGACACATCCTCAAGGTGCTGGATGCGCTCCTCAACTGGCTTGCTCTCGTCTGGCTGGTAGTAGCCCTTCTTGATCTCGGCTCTGGCAGCAGTGAGGACTGGGATGTCACCTGGTGGTTGTGGTGTTAGTAATCAGACAGCTGGAGAAGCCTATAGTGAGCAGAAAACGTACCTTGGAAAGCGATCTGGGTAGCTCTGAGGGCGTTTCTGTACGCTGTGATAGCCCTGAGTCTCGTAGCCATCTTCAAAACGTCTGTTCTCTGGTGTAAAGCAAGTTTAGTTGTAGTTAAAGAGAAAGGTTCAAGTGCTTTTCTATTGGCGCAAAGTCATCAAAAGCGCGAAATCTTATGTAAGCGGTTTGTTATGTAATCAAGTTGTCACACCCGGACACCTCAGTCTCTCCTGGGCGAAAGCTCTTCCCATCAACAAAAGGGCTAGGAAGGGCAGCTTTGAACGACTTCAAAACAGCGCAAACAACACCAAAAACTACGATAAGAACAATGGCCGAGAGAGGAGAACGGTTCAATCACGGAGATAGACAAGGTGGCTTTTTCCAGAACTCGATTGATGCCCAATTGGCGTCACAACAGAAGAGAACCACCAACCACCGTCGTGTCATTGACCATGGGACATCTATGGGAAGATGGGTGATCCAACGGAAACTTGGACACAAGAAGCCTCCACATGTCGGCTCGATCCGTCCAGAAGCATCATACACAATAGATATGCTGCCTCCCCAGGCGTACGAGCCGGAACAACCCGTTGTTGACACACAGACGAAGTTTGTTCATCTCAGTTCCAACAAGGCGAAGCATGCCATTCATGCGGTCAAGTTCACACCGGAGGGGAGACGACTGCTCGTTGCGAGTCATTCGGGAGAGTTCACGCTCTGGAACGGTATGACGTTCAACTTTGAGACGATTATGCAGGCACATGACACGGCCATTCTGTGTCTCAACTACTCCCACAATGATGACTGGCTCCTCAGTGGAGACCAGGATGGTACGCTCAAGTTCTGGCAACCCAACTTCAACAACGTGAACATTCTTGAAGCACATTCTGATGCTGTGCGAGATGTTGCCTTTGCTCCGGGTGATTCAAAGTTTGTGACGGCCAGTGATGACAGTTCATTGAAGATCTGGAACTTCAGTAATGGTCAAGAGGAGAGAGTGCTGAAGGGCCACAACTGGGACGTCAAGACTACAGATTGGCATCCAAGTCTTGGGCTGATTGTCAGTGGATCCAAAGACAATCTGTTAAAGCTGTGGGACCCTCGTGTTGGAACGGCGATCTCGACACTACACGGCTTCAAACACACAATCACCAAGTCCCGCTTCCAGCCACAACCAGGCTCAAACTTGCTGGCTACCATCTCCAGAGACAGATCCATGCGTGTATTTGACCTTCGTGCCATGAAGGATCTCTTTGTCTATCGCTCAGAAGCGGACTTGTCATCCGTGTGCTGGAACCCAATCCACCCATCGATGCTGACAACAGGAGGATATGACGGTTCTCTTTCACATTTCCTTCTCAACTCCACCGTCCCAGACACACTTGAAAACACAAAGCCATACCACACAATACCATATGCACACGAGAAGGCAATCCACTCACTGGATTATCACCCATTGGGCCATGTTCTTTCATCTGCTGGTGCGGACCGTACTGCCAGATTCTGGTCTCGTGGAAGACCAAATGATCCAAACGTGTTCAACGATCCACCATACAGTGATGACAAGCAGGGTGCTTGGTACTTTGCCATCAACAACTCAGTCAACGCAGTTGTGCCAAAGAATGAGAACATCTCAACGTTCAACGGTGGAAATGGCGGTGGTGATGACAGAGGTGATAGATGGGGTGGATTCCCTGGTCTCAACAGTGGTAACAACATCCCAGGTTTGCACTACTAGCTGGTATCTCAGAGTGTCTATAAGGCATTGTATATGGCTACCTTGTCAGCTTATGACTGTAGACGTGTATGATGCTTCTAGCAAGAGTAGTAAATGATCTTCGAGGTGCATCGAGAATTAGATCTCGAGACTTACTGGCCACTATCGAGGGACATACAGTACTTTCCAGTCGCTATTGAGTACTCAATCTGAGCACTTCACTGTTCACATAATACCTATCATGTCGATAAATTACCCATTCTAGCTAGGCTAGAAGCACAACTGATTGGATATATACCCGGGATGAGAGTGATGGCCGGGAGCAGAGTGGATCATCGTCTGGCCACATCAACCACTGGCCTGGTACGGTGAAGAAACGTAGTCACGGTTGCGGATGGGGGATAAAGGATCTCTGTTATGGAGTATTGCGAATCTGGTTGCAGTACTTGCTACTTGCTTGTTTACGAATCGAGGGATTGCACCGTGGCTGCAATCTTTGGTGACACAAAAGCGTCAACGAAGGTACAAACGCGGATATAGGCGGTCACGGGTATAAGAAGCCAATAGGCGAAGTAAGACCCCAAGAACATAGCAATCACAGGTTCCTGATCCGGAAAAAGGAGTAGAGAGACGACTATGACTACGATTGCTGATGTTTCCCTAAAGCAGCTAAAATGAAATGACTAGTTATACTGTCAGGACAAGCAAGGCCCGCCGCATAAACTCCGGCCCAAGCGCAACTATAGCCATCACGGAAAGCTATATAAGGAAGGCAAGGCCACCCAGTTAATCAGATACATGGCTAGAGGTAAGGAGTTGTATATTTGTCAGAGTTCGAATGGAATACCTCCGGCCAGTATGCATGAGAAGATCTTGGCCGGAATGCCTGTAACTACTACGGATCCATCCATGGTGTCTCCCTTCCTAGACTTCTCAAGTGGCTTCCCGCGTCTCAAACATACTCCTTCTCAAGAGATTAACATGTTTTCTGCCTCAGAATGTGATATTGTCAGGAAAGCTCTCGGTTTCTCTTGATATAGGAGATGTTCTTCCGGTACCCTTCTGTTTTCTGGCCTACGCCGCTAGAGAGAAAGCAGGGATCCGCACATGCACTCTGAGAGATTGTCTGACCGGCCAAACTTTCATTTGTATACCTTATAGCTGAACTGGTCATTGCAACTTCTACTTCATCATATAGTTGGTATTTCTTTGCATCAACTGGTTGATAGCACCGCCGCTTGATCGAATCTATCACAAGTACTCTCTTCGAAGTTTACAGGGGCCCATCGTCTTCGTACCTACAACTCAAATGAGCACAAATCAGTCCAAGGTGGTCAAAGTGCCCTCTGTTAAACCTTCCAACCTTGTTCCTAACTACAGTGTTGTTGAGAAGATCAAACATAACGACCACCGCAATGTGGAGACACACCTCAATGACAACACGGGCCCATACATCTGCCAGTCGGACATGATGTCATCTAAGAAGCTTAGAGCCGATCTTGACACCAATGAGATGTTTAGTGTGAAGACACTTGCTAAACACAAGCACAATGCGGCTAAGCAGTACAAGGATGCTCTCAAGCTGCAGAAGAAGTACATCGTTGGGTCCATCGCGGATGAAGACGCCAACATCCTCAGCATCCATCCACCGCTCGTCATACCGAACTTTGACGCTTCCAAGGGTAGACACAGACATGTTCTCAACGGTGAATATGTATTCTTGAAGCTCCAAGCCGCTGTATGTGGCGTGAAACTCGTTGCCGCCCTGTATGAGCTCAGAGAGAAGTACTCTGATGTCCTTGACAAGGCGGTTCTATATGAGGATCCGTACAACACCAACAACGAGAGAAAAGCTGCCAATGTGGTTCTTCAGGAGTCTATTGTTGCCTTTGAGGAGAAGCTGAAGCAGGCGGTGTTCATTGAAGAGGAGAAGAACAAGTTTGATGACGAGGTAGAGGACTTGACTCCTCACCACGGCGTTGTGTACTACCTGTGGGAGAAGTGGCACAAGAAGGAGCACAAGATCCAGCTGGGATCCAAACCAGTGTAGTATATCTACATTGTGCAGTTTGTTGCTTACCATGTAGAGCCGCTGGTTTACCAATGACTACAAGCCAATATATGGAAGTTGGGGAATTGTGTATATGCGGAAGCTGTGCCACTTATAGAGCCTCCAAGTCAGAGCATAGCAAAGATCAGAGGCAAATGGCAAGCACAACCGTAGACACCAATCAAGTACAAAGATTCAAGCTAGTCGTGAGCGGTTATGGAGCCGCCGGTGGCAGCTACCAGAGACTCACACTAGACATAATCTGATCTGTGGCCTTATAAGTTAAGGTACCAGATGACCGCGGTATAGAGGCCTAGTGCAGGGGATATTAACATACGTTGACAGCAGCTGCTCATCAAGAACTATTCGTTCGACTCGAAAACGAAAGCCGGCAGCAGATTCTCACCAGATCTACTGGATGACAAACGGTCAAGAGAGTACTGATCGCTTACAACACGTCACTATAGTTGAGTGTGTGAACTAAGACAGGTGCGATTTTTACGTTTGTGTTGTATCCGAAAAGCTAAATTTATTTCGCGACCATAAATTCACCTTTTCGTACACCAACCCCCGTACGAAAACCTAAATTTAACCTACCCACCTAAATTTATCTTCGCGGATACCATTAGGTGTCCGAAATCCTAAACTCCCGATCTGGACGTAAACTACGTACACATACCAACCCGTAAAGCTCATCAAACTCCCCGCAACGCCATCAATCAGCATCATGCAGACACCAGGCCTATCTGTCAGGTTCAACGTTGTCATTAAAGCTTTATACGGCTCTCATAACCCATGATGAGGACCTATTCATGGATCATAAGACCAACTACCTCCATATTGACGATGGTACAGCGCTGGTTGCGATCAACCGTCCCACTCACCACACCTTGCCAGTCACCTCAGATCGTAGTCTTCACCGAAAGATGCGAATTCGGTCTATGCTGGTGGTCCCCGCAGCGATAGACAGTCAGGAAGTTGAGCGCTATATATGGGCGTGTCGACATGCCAGCCCTCCTTGACGATTTCAGGTCTCCACAGGATATATATGGATTGGAAACCGCATCCATTTAGCGAACACGGGATAGCTGACTCGAATGGTGGTATCTAGGAGGCTTCAAACAGAAAACTCATCGCTAGATTAGCTACTTTCAAGAAGTTTAGCTTTTGGTACGAACAAAACCGTACGAAAAGCTAAATTTACCCTCGCCCAAAAATTTAGCTTTTCGGATACAACATTTGTACACAACCCGCGGAGCGCTAGTGCGAGATAAATTGCACATGATGACGAATCACGGCGCGTGCACAATATATTATACGGCTATGAACGTTCCAGCAGGCGGTCCGTACTAAAAATGAAGCTGAAGGATCGTTTCGATTTGATGATATAGGCAGAGAAGTTTGGATCTAACCGCCCTGTTGATGACCGATCCTTAGATATATAGAAGCCGCTCCGACGGGGTGCACATGGTCATTCATATCAAGCGCGGGGGATCGCAGTACAGGTGAGATGATCCCATTGATGGATAACGAACGTTCTATTTAGTGCATTTTGTACTCTCCTGAGGTGGGTTGACGATACGACCCCTTTTCCTTCACCGTCTCATACCCCTTTGTAGCCTTCTCTTCTTCGATCTTCTCCTGCTCGAGCAGTTTCCCTAGATCGCTGATGATGTGCTGCGGATGTTGGAAGGGGCTGTACCTCTTGATGATCTTTCCCTCTCTGTTGACCAAGAACTTCTCATAGTTCCACTTCACCATCTTCAGACCCAAGAAACCAGCCTTGTTATCCTTCAGGTGCTTGAAAACCTGGTGTGTCTGCGTTCCATTGACTCTGATCTTCTGCATGAAAGTGAAACTGCAGTGCCAGTCGTTCTTGAAACACTGACTGACCTCATCACTGCTCTTCCACTCCTGGAAGAAGTCATTAGAAGGGAAGCCGAGGATCTCCACACCTTGATCATGGAACTCCCTGTACAGCTTCTCTAACATCTTCACTTGCCTGCGCATCAGACAAGACGTGGCAACGTTGACAATGACAACGTACTTACCCTTGAGCTGTGCAAAGTCATATGGTGTACCGTCGCTCAGGTTGGCCTCCAGTGAGTAGAAGTCCACATCCTCAATGTTGACATGCCCATCCTGTTTCTGCCTATTCCCCGACAATGCGTCGAAGTCTCTGGCAAGAGGTCTTGAAGTCTGCTGATCAAGCTGATGACGTCTCAGACCTTGTGAGGCTTCTCGCTCCATCTGCATCGACAACATCTCATTCTCCTTGAGAAGGTCATCCAGGGCAGTATCCTGATTGGATAGGATTGGCAGGTCAACATAGTCGTATCCCACGATACCATTTTCCGCTGTGGGTAAGTCCTTGGTCATGTTGTCGTGCCAAGTGCCAGCACCAATGGCAAGAAAGTTCGTGCTTATTGCAGGAGATTCAGCTCTGTTGAGACTTGACATACTTGTATAAGTCCTAGCTGAGGGTCGAGTTGAAGGAGTGAGAACCAGCAGCATCGGGAACTCGGGAAGAAGGACTCATTTAAACCACCACCACTACCGCTGGAAATTTTGAAATTGGCTCGTCGGCTTGTATCGGATCGCTCTAAAAATAAGGGTATGTGAAATTGACCCAACTCGCTTGTGGGTGCGTCCCGAATACAACCACTGTGAACTCTTGCACTATCGTGCAGGTGACTAATTGGCGACATGCATGGAAGCGATCTTGACCGCAGGGGTCGTAACTTCCGATTGTGGTGCGTCGTGTATGAAATTTAGATCGTGTAGGATAAGGAAGTAGAGGCAGTGTTCTCTCAGTAGTAAATTGTATAGCCAGTCTCCCCATAATAGATCATCTTCTACTAACGATGTGGGAAGTTGGAACATTCCTCTGGCCGGCGGCCGCCGCGGCACTCAGTCACGTGACGAGCTTTTTTTTTTCCGGCGTTGTTGCTCATAAATGGCCAAATCTTAGGACGAGCTGGCCGATCACCAGCGAGTTGGTCTCATCATGAGATTCCTCATGTCGAAATGAACGCCAATTCTCTTCAACAGTTGATGCCTGATGTCATCATGTCAATCTAAGGATGTTTGTGACTTTGCAACCCATATCCTGTTGAGACCTGCAGCTATTGCACGTGGTCCAAACTGATGTCTTCTTCACTGTACGCCCACAGACTTGCAAGTTGAATGGTCACAGGGCCTTTGATCTTTGATCTTTGGTCTTCCATCAAGGTCTGGCCAACTGCAGCGTGCAGGTTGACTTGAAAGCAGTTTTCACCTCGCAAGAGACTGGAAGCATTGTTATATGTCATCTCAACAGCAATTTTATGTTCCAGCTTGCAAATGTCCTCGTGGTTTGACGTGGTGGGCTTCAGTCTCGCTGCATGAATATACCACGGGTCTACAAGCCGTAATATCATCACACAAGTTCACAACTTAAAGAAATGAGATGTAGTTGCAGTATTAGTGGTTGATATTAGGTGAGACTATCTATCCCAGATCTTACATGCTGTTGCGCAACATCTACAAAGAGCGGAAATTGAGGGACTTGTAATACGTAGTGTATGTCTAGCTAACAGCACCGACCCAGGAGCAAGTGCTGCTGAGTCTTAGCGAACCGGAACAACGAAGACGTACCCGAATCGTAAACACCGAGATTGAATGCTCACCAGTAGCCAAAAGATAGAAGGGAAAGATGAGACACATATCACATGTAGCCTGCATCAGTCCCTTTAACCAGTGATGAAAGTCAAATCCATTAAGCTGATGATCTCTGATGGCTGCACACGGTTAAGATCAAACAGAGTACCAAGCCTGCAAATTATGAGCTCGATTGTCTCACCGCGTCGATTGGACCTAAGAACGTCTGTTCATAGAGAGTACACGGTACCCGCTCAGTATACCGCTACTACATGTGCATGCAAATCCTTCGAACTGTGCAAACAAACAACAATTGTAACACCTTCTTCACCAGACTGCAGCGACTTTTTTTCATTGGTGAGAATTGGTCCGGACACTGTTTGAACTGCTGCACCTATCAAATCTTCTATCTTGTTTATCCGATCGGTGTGGCTACTAGAGTCTTATAGGCGATGGTACTGCGATCTCCACTCGTGCGGATCTCGGCGTATGTGTTAGCCTGAGTGGTGTCTGTTGTATGTAGAGGGAGCTATGGTGAACGTCCAGAGGTGGAAATCTTGGGCGAGCTGAAAGCTGAAGACGTTTTCTCGCGAGCAGCACCCGATCTGCCAACGTCGACGCCGTCGATCGTGAACACTTATAGCTAGTGCTTTTCCTTGATAGAACGTCTTAACACGACAAGGTGCCATGTGTATATGCAGTTTATAAATCAATGTAATATCTATAATCTCACTGAGTGTCACACCGTAACGTGTTTATGCACCAAAACAACCATATTCTGCTTACACCGGCTTCATGAGTGAGTAAGGATCTCCGTCGTTGGCTCCTTCTTTGCGTCCTTGGTCAACTCCTTTCTCACAGCCAAAACATTATCAACAATCACAGCATCAACACCTGCCTCCATCTGCAACTTGGAGTTCTCTGGGTCATTGTTCAACACACCATATGTGAAGCACACCAACCCACTCGACTTGACAACCTGCGCCAAACGCGGACACTTTACGAGCGGCTCAGCTGCAGAGACGATACCCAAGAGATTCCATCTCCTACTGAATCTCACAGCACTTTGGAGAGAAGTGCAACGCACGTCTGGCATGTTGGCAGTTCCAGACTCGGTCAAGAACAAGATTGGAATGGCAGGCTGCTTCAACGACAACATGAGGCAAGCCTCAGGATGGAACGAGGAGAAAATGATGTCACGACCATCGGCATTGTCGTATACCTCCTTCAACACAGTATCGATCCAGAAGTTCAAGTCAACCATGATCTCAGGCATGTCCTCTTCCTGAGCCTCGTACAACAATGGGTACTTGCACTCAATGTTGAATCCAACATTCTTTGGGATCTTCTTGAACAGCTCCTTCAACGTGACAAACGAAGAGGCAATGGACGAGCCACGGGAGTTACCCTTGAATCCAGTGTTCTTGAAAGTCTTGGTCAACTTCATCTTGTTCAAATCAGGACGTGTGTGGTTGAGGTATGAAGCCGATCTTGGTCTCAACAAGAAGTCATCGTCCTTAGTCACCGGAAGAGAAGCATTGTCGTTCAAATGCAAGAACTGCTCAAGTGTAAGCTCATGCATAGGGATATCAACACCAGCCTCGGCGACCAAGAAGTCATGGTATACAACCGGAACGTGGTCCTTGGTCAACTGGACATCAAACTCAACGTAAGATGCACCCAAAGATGCGGCGGCGATGAACGACTCCACAGTGTTCTCACCTAACTGCAAGGACTTGGTGGCGACGGTGTTCTTTCCCAAACCTCTGTGTCCAATGACTCTTGTAGACACAAGCGACTTCCAGTACGTCTCGGTTCTGTCAAGTCTCATGTTTGGATGAGTGAATGGTGTCACAATCAACACCTCAAAGTTGATCTCACCAAGGACGTCCAGAGTCTCAGACTCGATGATTGGCAGCGTGACAACCTTTTGCAATGGAGCACGGTTCTTTCCAACGTATGGATAAATGCGGTCCAACATTGCAACAGCACGACCCACAACCTGTTTGTTCTGACCACCATAGGTTGGAACAATGTCAAAGTAGATGATCTCCTGGAATGGATTGGCCTTGGTTGTCTTGATAGTAATCGGCTCGATTTCATCGAGTGGGAGGTCAACAACAGTTGGTGACTCGTCCATAGGAGTCTTCGTGGAGATGACAAGAGAAAGCGCAGTGTCGAGTTCAGTGGAGTGCACCTTGGAGATAGGAACACGGTCCAACTTTACCGCAGGGGATGCGTTTCTCAAGTCGTTTGAACCCAATGTGACAATAATCAATGACTCGTTCTGGAGGTATCTGTGACCAAACGACTTGATAGGCTGCGGAGACAGAGCTTTGGTTGGCTTTGGTTTGATGGCCTTGAAGATATCGTCCTTCTTTTGCGTCTGGATCTTGTCAATGGATGAGTTGGTCTGTTTGTAGAAGTCAGATGAGACTGGGATTGGCGACACAGCACCAGATCTATCAGAAGATGGAGAAGCACTCATCTGCTTGGCACGAATAGTCTGCCAGCTGTCGTACTCTTCCGGCTTCAACATGTCAGCGATCTTCAAGTGTCCACGCAAACAGGCGTGTTCCATTGGAGTCCAGCCAGAATCATCTGGAATGCTGTATTCAGCACCTGAGTCCTTCAAAAGCTGGACAATGTTGAAGAGACCCTCAACGGCGGCAACAAAGATAGGAGTCCATCCATATGAAGCTTCACCGATCTCTGGGTCAGCATCATTCTCAAGCAAGAACTTCACAGCCTCTGCAAAATTCAACTTTGAGGCGATGTACAAGGCCGTCTCTTGATGATGGTCATCATCTGAAGCGTTGATATCCACATTCTTGCATGAGAGTAAGGTCTTGAGAATGGCTGGAGAGTTCAATCTTGCCGCAAGAAGGAAGATTCTTGACGAAGTGAGCTTCTTACCACAGCTTCCAACGAGTACCTCAACAGTCTTTGGATGGGTACCAAGCACAGCCAAGTGCAATGGAGACAGCGACTCTGCATCACCCCAGCTCTGGAGGTCATCAATAGATACAGATTCATCCCACTGTCCCCAGGACTTCAGGAAATTGATGATGATAGTGGTGATCTCTCTCAGACCAAACTGTGCGGCGTAGTGGAGTGGTGTTCTCTTGTAGTGGTCTCTCTGAAGCAATGCCGGTCTGAGGTGAGGTGGAAGCGCATTGAGGATCTGGAGAAGTGAGTCTGGAGAGTCATTCGAGTTGATTCCATCAGGACCAAATGCACCAATGAGTCTGTGGTTGACGTCTGGTGGTGTTGCTGGAGACAAATGCATGCTTTGAAGCTCAAGAATTGGTGGACCAGTGGACATGTATGCTTTCATAAGCTCTTCGTGTCTCTGGACTTGCTTTCCGAGAGCAATAACGTGATGATGGAAGAAGTTTCTTCCAGAGATATCTGCTGGATCACTGAGTGATGGAAGAACCTCCAAGATCTTGTTGATACAGTTGACCGACTTGGTAAGGGCAGCCTTGTTGAGTAAAGAGATCAACAACTTGATAGGCACAAGGACAAACGAGCGATACTCCGAAACCAATTGCTTGAAGAGAGCCTCGTGGTCGTCTGAGTTGATGAACTTTGCAAACTTGTCAGGCTGCACAGATGGTGTTCTGTTTCCAGAGCCGTTGGAGTGGCCAGCACTTTCACCGTTTCTTGCCAGTTCTGGATCGTTGACCAAAGGAGAGACCCTGTTCAAGTACTCATTGATCAATGCCAAGTCTTTGACGATGTCAAGCTCGTTGGCAAAGCCCAGGGGATATATCCTCGAGTTCAAGTAAGCAACCTGCTGCATGGTACCTGTCTTCTTATCGAGCTTCTTGAGGATCTTGACAAACCCACGCTTATTCAACTCTCCGAACCACTTGATGTTTCTGAGACAAGATCGCAACTCGACAAGCACACCAATGATCTCCTCAAGCTCGTCGTTGTCAAGGTCGGACAGATGGGAATGGAAGGAGTTGATTATCGAGGTGAGTTTCCTCAAACGGCGGTCATACTCGGCGTACTGCTTGTTGAAGAAATCGTCCACGGTCTCAATGCTTCTATCCAGTGCAAAGAAGAAGCCAGCAAGAGCCGCCTTGACATCTGTGTTGTTGAGTGCGTCGGTGGAGTTGAGATGTGTGAGTTGATCTCTTCTTTCAGCCGCTTCTTCAGCGTCGTCTTCAGCTCCGTCTTCGGCGGCACTGTCCAAAACGTGTTTTTGCAGCTTGACAACCAGCTTGATCTGCTTCTTGAGGTCCTTGTAGTTCATGTAGTGGGCCGCCCATTCGGGGACCTGGTGGCTGGTGATGCTGGGGTGTGTGTTAGTAGCAGCCCGTGGACCTGAAACTCGATAAGCACTCAGTGCGTTGGCACATACGTTTTGCCAAACTTCATGGCGGCTGGCGGTGCGGGGTCTCTGGCGGGAGCGAAATAGAGGTCAGACCCCGTGTAGAGAAGGCCTTTCCTTGGATGCTGCTAGAGGGCAAAGAAGGGAATGTCGTGTGGCGAATGGGCGGTGACTCTCTGTTTACAATTTTGCACTGGCCCACATGTTCGCACGGGTTTCGAGCGGGGTTCTGCCCAAACCGAAACTCGCGGCTCCCCTAAACATGGGGTCAAGGATACAGTCCTTCTACACATAGAACTAGTACACAAAAGCACACTTTATTAAACAAAATACAGAGCAGCTCATTAGTTCACAAAACAGGTCAGATCTACTGCTTCACGTCGAGTGGAGCAGCCTCACTGGCAATCTCAGCTGGGGCAGGTGTAGCATCAGAACTCTTTGGCTTCTTCAAGTCCGCCAATCTCTTTGCCTCAGCGTGGATTTGCGAAGCATCACTTGCGACTCCCTTGTAGAAAGAGTGGAGTCTTGATCCAAGACCAGTCTGCTTTGCCTGCTCAGCGTACTTCTGAGAGTTGTCAAAGTACTTCTGCAACTTGCTGGAGATCTTGTACTTGTTGTCAACCTCCTTCTGCTTCTCCTGAATCTTGTACTTGTCATCAATGTCAGTGAGGAACTTCTTGAACTTGTCAGAGTAGCCGTGCTTGGTGTCGTACTCGACAGCCTTGGCAGTCAAGCTGTCACCGAGAACATAACCGTGAGACAAGTACTCAGCAAAGATGGCACTCTTTGGCTTGTGCTCTTGGGCAATGTCCTCATCTGGGGTGATAGAACCAGAGGAAGCTGGAACAACAGCCTCAGTAGTGGTTGTGGTGGCTGGTGTGGCTTCGGTCTTCTCATCACCGCTGAACTTGACAACGGTCACTGGCTTTCCACCGAGCTCAGCCCCATTCAGGAGGAGGGCAGTGGAGACAGCAGAAGGCGAGGCGAAAAACACATGGACAACCTGTTCAGTGGAGGAAGCAGACTGGTTGTAGTCGTCAATGTGGTCAATCTTTCCACAGAATGAGAAGAACTCCTCAATCTTGGAGCGGGGCACGTCTGCGGCGATGTTGGACGCGAGAATGGAGTTGTCAGACATTGTGTGTGGTAGTTCACTGATGATGTTTAATGGTTTCGGTGTTGGTTGAACTTTTGAAGGTGGAAAAAAGAGCGAAATGGCAGTTCTTATACAAAAGCCGCAAGCAATTTCAGGAGGGGTGGCGTGCATTGTTTGATGCTGATCATCATTGCTGCTCGCGCTCAGCCCCAGGATTTTACAGATCACGTGATGCCGTTTTGAAATTTGGCGTGTGAAGCCTTCCATCAACACTTTGAAGAGACAGTACACTACAACAAATGTGTAAACCCCAATAGAACCATTTTTAGTTTGAATATGTACACCACCGTCTAGATATATACCCTGTTGTTTTACAACAAAGTCTCACCCAAGGCACACTTGGCCACCGCACAACCAGCGGTGACTGTGTCGGCAACGTGCAGCTCGTTGACACCGAGCGATGGGTTGACCTCAACGACGTCAAGAGCGACCAAGTTACCAGTCTCGGCAATTCTCTCAGCAACGAACAAACCCTCTCTGAATGTGAGACCACCTCTGACAGGTGTTCCTGTAGCTGGGACGTACTGTGGGTCGATGGCGTCAACGTCATAGGACAAGTGGATTGGCTTGGTACCTGTTGGGTCAATAGCCTTGAGGGCCATCTCAACGACGGTGTTGATTCCGTAACGGTCAACGTGGTACATAGAGAAAGCGGCGATGTTGTTCTCCTTCAAGATCTTCTTCTCACCTTCGTCAATGTCTCTAAGACCGATGTAGGCGATCTTGTTGGCGGCAAGACAAGTTGGGACCCACTGGAGAGCTGGTGGGAAGGACTCCTTGTCAAGACCCATCACAAAGGCGACTGGGCAACCGTGCAAGTTACCAGAATCTGTTGTGAGTGGTGTGTTGATGTCGGCGTGGGCGTCGATCCACAAGACACCGGCGTCTGGGTACTTGGCCATCGTGGCGGCAACAGTGGCGATTCCGATGGAGTGGTCACCACCAACCGTGACGGTGAGCTTGCCCGCAAGAGCAGACTCCTTACAAGAGTCGTAGATGAGCTTGCATGCCTCTCCCACGATGTTTGGGTGCTTGCAGTTGTCGTACACGTCCGCAGAGTCTGTCTCCTTACGTGTCTCAAAGTCAGTGTGGGCGAGTGGTTCAGCGATGGTGGTGTTCCAGCCCAAGCCCTCGATCTTCTCCTTGAGGCCGGCACGGAGGAGGTACTTTGGACCATCTTCGACACCTCCCTTACCCTGTCCACCAGAGAATGGTGCAAGGACAAGTGTGAGGTCCTTCTTCTCGAATCTGTTGTAGCGTGCTGAGGTCGGCGGTTAGTACATGGGTTGACGGGCGATGAGATGAGGTGCGGGCGGGTACTTACGGCCAATGTTGGACATTTTGTTGTGTTGTGATTGCTGTTGTGTTGATGGGGACTTGATAGTGGGAGGGGGAGATGAGGAAGAGCGGGAAGTCGACGTCTTTTTATAGTGCGGGCGCCATTGCCGCGTTGATGTTCATACTCGCTGTGCCATTCACTTAGTGGTGATGAAAGGACCACAAGCAAAGATACCGCGCCGTGGAACGCTCTGGAAGCCTCACAAGAGCGGGGCAGGGTGTGACTGCTGCTCTTGGAACCCGCCACTTCATCACCAACGTAGATATCGTCGTGGTCCCTGCGCTTCCTTGGGCCTTAAGACCCCGTCCGTCGTGGTCTCCTTGTTATCTCTGCTGGCCCCGGCTTGGGCTTTGATCAACGACATACAAATTACCCAAAGAGGTAATAGTTCCGTATCCGGACAATCTCCGTGGTTGTGAGCCCAGGTCCTGCCGCTAAGTGAATGAGAGAGCGAAGAAGCCGAAATTCGCGGGTAACTTTAGGCCCGGGCTGAAGGTTACGCACGGAGAAGCGGGATTCCCGGACAGCCTTGGGCTTTCCGAGAGAGGCCGGGCAAACATAGACAGGGAAGTGTTTTGAAAACTTCTTGTTGCTGTGTAATTCGGCTTACACGCAATCGTATTCCGTCAGACAGCTTGTCAGCATTGAGTTTACCTGTGTTCTAGACGTCCAAGAGTTTGTGCTTGGACGTACCGGGTCCTCCTACTCAGTTCAAGCGCTGCTTTTGGTCTTCTGAGAGTTGATATGGGGAGACCACATGGCTCACGGGCCCAGCGTATTCCTAAGACTTTCTTCAGCTATGCGCCCCCACATCAACCTGATATCAACGGCATTCTGCTTTGTGGCTACGCTCAGCTCCTACTTGTGTGCTTGGCTCTCTGAGCGGCTCACTTGATGTGATTGCGGAGAAAGTCCAGCACGATTAGCCTGCTGCTCGACTTGGGCTTCATCAATAAACATGTTGATCAAGCCTGAAACTTGTCTGTAGTCTCTAGTAGATTCCCACCATGGTGTCATACGATGCATGACACGTATCAGTACCTCTTGACGTGATCTCTGAGAAGTGTCTCAGTCTGGGAGATATATATCCAGCATGCAAGTAGGACCACGAAGCTACAGGATCACAAGTTCCAACAGGCAATAAGAGAGCAAACACGTCGGTGACGTATTTGACCATTCTCCAATTGGAAGTACAATATGTTTGCTTTTTACACACGCCTCAATGTTGAGATAGCCATAGTAAAGAAGACAATATAGGTCCTACGAAACTCGAGTAATCTCTGTGCCATATGTAGCAGCTAGTGCGCGGTGTAAACTAGAGCACGGCTATCGTTGTTTCCCAACCTTTTCAATGCAAGTCTCGGCTCCTAGTAAGAGCATTTATTGGCATCAATGGAGACTCAGGCATATTTAATGCCCATATTCCCGTTGCTTTAGCGCACTAATCTGTGTTTTGTCAGTCTATGTGATATGTGTAGATTTCAGCACACTCCCTGCGTCTTCTAATGCATGAGTATCTGAGTCCGGACTCAGAGGTTCGCTGATCTGGAGCACTCCCCAACAACACAGAAGCTAATTCTTTGGGATGGCTGTCAGGCTTCAGCTTCATCATACCAACTTACACCACATCACTCTCAACCTCAGGAGTCATTCGATGTGACAGACAATGAGCTGATCGTGGTGCTAACAGCTTCTGGATCAGAGCTAGTATTGTTGGATCAGCAGCTTGTGCTGTGCAGGTCCTCCAGCTGATCTACGTCGGGTCGCCGTTCAAAAACTTCTTTGTGATCAGCTAGCTACAACATGAGATAAAATGATTTGCCCTGTGAGCTGCTGCTTGTTTTGATCATGCATCCATACCTGTCAGAGTACGATTCTTACCATTACGTCGATTCTGGCATCTATACATGCTGCTGCCAGAACCGTGTTCTGATCTATGATCATCTTGACAATGTCGTGGCTCAGGTGTTTGTACACCGTTGCTGAAGCTGTTTGTACTTGTACAGGCAGTGGACGATGGTGCTCTTGTTCTGAGGCATGGCCACACCACTTCATGGATACAGTACACACTGCCCCATGCTACTTTTGAGACGTAGCTGCTCGGAATGTATACACTCTGCCACGAGTGGTCCATGATGACTGCCTGGGGAGTCCACAAGCGAGAAATATGGTGACGCACGGAATGATTACCAGATCAGAGGAACACAGACTGGGTTGGGAAGACCGTAGCACTGCAGTGCACCTGATCAATTGAATGATTTACAACTATAACTCTACAAGCTTCTTCGAGCTAGAGATTTCATCTATATTTGTAGCTCAACAGATCTGAGGAGCTGGACGTCCAGTGATACCAGCTAATTGGCAATGCCGGCTGATGGGCGCAGTAGGCATGGCAGACACACAACTGCGTACCCAGATCTGACAGGGAAAGATATGAGCGAGACACGGGTATGCGGGAGTTGTACTAGGCTATAGTTGGGGTCCTGGTTAAGAACTACAACGTCACTATGTCGACCAGCTCATGTCATCTTTGAGGGTAATACCTGGTCCAGCCCGAGATATTCACGCGTGACAACAAGGATCGCGGGTTAGAATATATCCAATGATCCTACGAATGCTGGGATTTACAGGGAGATTAATATCACATGCCCTTTGAAATATCGATCTGCTTGATCAGAAACAGACTTAATTAGTCTATTACCACCTCCAAATATACCACAGTCCGCTTTATGATCGCCGGCGTCGACAAATAGGGGAATATCATGGTCCGGACCGGCAACTACACCATGGTCTATATAAAGGAGCTCCGATCCCCGAACGCCCAGCTCTTGCAAACTAATTCCCCGAGCCCATATATCTGCAGATTAGTGCTTCAATTCTACCATGAGTAGTCTAGGGTTCTTCTGCATGAGTCTTTGGCAATAATGGGTTTTCAATCAGGAAAAATCCAACATCCAGACCCACACATATACCGCTCTGTGACCTGTGGTTCACCGAAGCTGGAGTACACACAGCTCAACAGCTCTAGTGTTGTCGTGACAGCCTTGGTTTCCACATTTGTGACAGAGTACACCTGAGACGCAGGAATGTCATTGAAGCAGGGGCTTGCTCTCCAGTCGACGAATGGCTTTCCTTGGATCTCTACGATTTGTGTGTGCTTCTTGTAATATACAATCCGCAGCACCATCATGAACTACGCGACGTAACGCTAATTGATAATATATGTTATACGTGGAATCTTCAGAGAGTCCAGAGATGAATTGGGGCTTGATCCTGTGACGTCAGTGCTGATGATAGTACTCTCTACCAGCTCTGTGTGGTGTGTCACTGAATGACTTATAGATGTCAGCAATTCCGGGTGGTGGCTTGCATAGAAGACAAGATGTCTTGCGAACAACTCCCTAGCTCTTCTAATCACCAGTCGATGGCCTTCTTCTCACATCTGTTTGGAGGTACAATTGATGTGGCCTTCATCCTGCTACCTAACTATATATTACTATAAAACTGAGCAATCAGTGCTAGCTACCTTTCCAGCTGTCAACAGATTCAGTCGAATTGACAAGCCTTCAAAAGCCACTCTAGCTTTCCCTGTTAGTAACTGTGCGTTGCATTGAGATCAATATGAGGCAAGAGAAGATGAGTCGACAGTTTATCCAGCGGTGATGATTAGTTTCGCCAGCTACAAAGTGAAGAAAGAGAGAGCCAAGTACACATGCATTGTATCTCCAACTTGTAGTGAGACCCTGTTGAACCGACATGCCACGTCACGTAAGTAGGACACAACATCCAGATTTCGGTCATGGACAGTCCAGAACAACGATCCCAGGAGCATGGTATCGTGAGCGGAAGACGTCTTTGTTCCTGATGAACCGCAGTGATAAGTAGTGAGGCCTCGGATCGACGCTTGATCATCCAGGTTTCATGCAGGGTCAAAGAACAGGGAACAGTTCGATACGGATATATGATCCTCCCAAATTGGTGCCGGATCAATGGAGGAATCACTCTGTATAGTCTCGTAGAGCTCGATCGTGGCTTTTGGACGATATGGATTGTGAAGAGTGAGCTCAAGCCTCAAGTTGTATAACGACGTAGTTGTGAGCTTTGTGGAGAGCTGGGCGGGTTGGGAGATCCTTGGTGTCAAACTGAGCGCGCGCGCCCGATCATCCTCAAGGAGAAGCGTAAATTCAAGCACGGACGGTCTACAGCTTGTATGGAAAGATACCGGACTAAAAAGAGACTGAAATGTATAGATAAGCTCTCTCTCTACTATCTGTGTCCTGTTTTACGGTACTGGATGGCGTTGCACTAACACAACAGGCCCCGTTATTCAGGCATACGCGTAATTATCAGTCCGTGTCCGGATCGGGTAAACCATATACAGCGCAGGCTACAAATCAAACCCCAAAACATTCGAGCGCCACCCAAACAACTGCGCACTTCAGCTCAGAGCCAGACTTCAACTTTCAAGGTTTGCTTCATGCATATGATCAGAGGTAAAGTTGGGGCCTTGATGCCACTATCAACATGCGCAAGGGCTCCTAATTGATTTTCCGTTGACTGATGACATATCCTTCTTGTGTGTTGATGATCGACCTGCTCTACAAGACTGTGTGGCGTGAGTGTGGTGTTTCATCCAACTTGATGGAGTCGCCCCAAGATAATCTGCACCTAGCTGGCTGTCCTTGTGTGTCTCTTTCAGTGCAAGGATGCTTGGGTGTCATTGTCCCTACAATCTCGGTTTTAGTTGAATACATCGTTCTATTCCTATGTGGTTATTGTAGATTGCTGATCTTCGACCCCAGATCGTAGCAAGCAGCTATAAGTGTGTTTCTAGGCCGATCATGAAGCGCTAGCTGACCACAAAGGACTCGCGTAAGTACATGGCATCTACACTCAGCCATAGGTCTCCATAGCTCAATGCTACAGCCACTACGTAGAAAAACAGAGAGCCAACACGTCGTGGTATTGCACCAATCTCCAAAGTGAAGTGGAAGCCACTCAGAGCCGACATGCCACATCACCTGGGGGTGAACGCATCCCCCGTGGACATGGTCTGTCAAGATCATCAAGCTTCAGGTATAAGACTCAAGTGAACGACTGGAAAAGACGAGCAGCTGCAATTGTGCAATTAATGACTCTCACAGAGGTCCAGAGCTTGAAGTATCCCTGCAAACCTCATCATTGCAGTGTCATGTATGGAATCGTACAACCGAAATACATATCAGTGCTCTGCAGCAGCTTTAACGTTATAGTACCTCATGTACAATTGGTACATATTATCATGGCTGTTGGCAAACGAAACTTTTGGGAATCGGCTAGACGTCGAGTTCAATTGGATGAAGTTTTCTCAGAGAATTTGAGACGCGATCTTTCATGTCTTCACGGTACTTACGGACGTGCTTCGCGGTGTAAACTGGAGCACGGTTGAGGTGATCGCGCAATCATATAAGTGTCTTCTTGGGGGTCAAAACAGAGAAAGAGAGGTAAATGTCCTCTGCTGAGATCCGATGTCTTCTTGGCCATACTAATTAAGTGTCTTGAGAAGCGAGTTGCCACTTTGTGTGGCATGTGTAGATTCCAGCACACTCCCTGCGTCATTCCATGCGTGAATATCCGAGTCCGGGCCCAGAAATTCACCGAAGTTAAGCAATATGCATTCGATCCCCAACAATTCAAAAAATTTCTTCGGTATGGATCCAACCTTGTCTTTCCGGCTCATTCAATAAACTTCGACCAATTCTTTTCCTGTCACGATTGTGATCTCTTGTGCGTTATGAAGATCGGCCCGCTTGTGCAGTTGAATCGAATCACACGCATGGCGTCGTCAACTTGTCGATAGATGTACACTACAATGCATGATGTCCATCAGAGTTTCTTGTTGCACTACGACGTTTTGGCATGCTGCTGCACAAGGATCAGCTGTCAGAGTCTAGCCAGTCTGAGATCTATGAACGTCTTGAGACCCTTGACGTGGCTCAGGAGAGTGAACACCGTTGCATATACTTATACTGCCAGTGGACAATGGTGTTCTTCATCTGTGGCACGGCCACACAACTTCGTGGATCATAGAATGCATACGTCTATCCTACGCTACTAGTTACACGTAGATGGTATAATGTGTCCAGCTAGTGCACTATTCAGCTATCAAGTAGCGCACGTTCCATAGACTAGCATAGACTGGGTGACATCCAGAGGCATTAGCAGTCAAACTTCTCTCGATTCTTGCACTACAGCTGCAGATCACTCTAGCTCGCGGTATGTCAAAATGATTGGAAGCTGATCCATGGTGCAGAATCCGCTACTACTGATAGGTGGAACGTGCTAGTGCGTTAGTCAGTAGTTGCCTGCATAAGGATGAACCGTCTCTGAGTGTCATACCAGATCACCGTAGAAGGAACATCAAAAGCTCCGTTCGAGCTTATCACAATCATGTGTTACCCAGTAACAGATGACAGCACCCCAAAGACATACTCTGCAATCTCCTTAGCACTGTGATATATCTGTAGAATGACTGAAAGAGCGCTTCTCTGGAAGCTCTGGACTTTGAAAGCAACTTGGTTAGGGGCACATTAGCCCCGGCGGGTATAAAACTCACTTCGTGCCAACAAATTTTCATGCTTCTGAACATCAAACTTATTCCGCACTTCGACTCCGAGGAAGGTCCCGCCCTTGTAGCTTCCGCAGATCATGGGTTGGTTGGAATAGCTTAGTTTCAGCCGGGCACTTACTGCAGGCCGCAGTTTCATGAACCATCTTTGTGCTCAGTTATACCATCAAGACTCAACCACTGAGATCATTTGCAACCGGCGACGTCTGTGACATGATGCGCCCACTCTACACATATCCCTCATGGATGTCTTGTTTGATAAGCCATCTGGATCTAGAGTCATGGTTCTACGAGCGGTCTCAGGGTACTCTGACAATCAACATTGTCAATGGTTGTTCTTGAATCTGGCGATATCCAAGCCGGACTTATAGACGCCTGGCTTTGACTGGCTTGTCTACAGATTGGGGCCAGCAGTGATGGAATATACAATCATTCACGGTCCAATTTCAGTTTGTAGAAGTTCTACATGGAAAGATCACTGTCTGTGCAATCAGACAGCTGGAGAAAGTAAGGACTGATTGGTTTGCTTGGGCCTTGCACGTCTACTTGTGGCCATCACGGGTGTGCCACTCTTGATAGATGTTCAGTAGACCTCCGATTCAAGACCCGACTTCAGGCATTGGCAACAGAGGTCACCGATTAAGGTACACCGCTTCAGAGAGCCTGGTATGGCGTTCCAGAAAGGTTTCAGTTGACATTAAACATGTTCAGGACCACTTTCTTCGGCAGAATGGTGTACATCTGGGACCGGGATGAGATCATCACGCAAAAGAGTAGGGATTGCTAGTCTCTACATCTTACAGGACCATTCCCAGATACTCCGAGGACCTTGATTCGATAGGCTGAGGGTACATCGGGTCAGGGATTCCGCAATTCCTACGATCCTTGTGGCCATTGCGTGTATATTTCGGTCCGTGCTGAAATATTCCGGCAATTGGCCCGTCAACTCACGGCCGTTTTCAACACCCTAACAGGTCGTGAAACAACACCTGTTTCTGAGATGAGGCAAGTTGGAGGTAACCTTTTATCCTACAGCAGCGTGATTGAGGGTGTGATATCTCGGAACCATTCACCCATCAGCAACAAGTCGCCATGCGGCATGCCCGTATTGTCTCAGGTCCCCAAGCTACGTCTTTCTCGTTGTCCACCATGTGTTCTGTATGTATCAGCTCACGAACCACGTCTAGACATATCCGGGCTACGACTGGTCATCTTGCAGAGGAATGTTTTCAGAGGTTGGTGACGAGTCACGAATTCTATGCAGAGCTCTTTGTAAGATTGGCTGTCTACGATTTGGGAGCTGGAGTGTTGCAATACACATACCAAGCTATCTTGAAACGCCTATGTAGTATGGACATTGATCTCATGTAGGACTTTTGTATCCGCACATGGCTAAATAAGGCCCTAGTGCTGATATTGGATCCATCCTAAGTGATAGTGATGGTACATACTACAGGCTCTTTGCTAGCGCTGCAAGCTCTATTGTTGATCAGGACATGTATCGCGTTCTACAGATCTCAAACTTGAAGCAGTACACTCTTAGATGCCCACCATCAGCAGAGCAAGATCAGCCATGGGATCCAGCCCCGCACAGGGTTGACGACATCTTCAAGTGCACCAGTTGTAGATTCCATGAATGCATACCCCGCGGCGACTCATTGAATGTGGAGTCTGAAGGCACCTGTCTCTCAGTAGCCTATAAGCTGTATGAACAGCTTGACTCCTTGTGAAGTGGCCAACAAAGGTAATCAACATGGTAGACACGATCGTCGATCGCAAATGACGTGAGAGGCCTTCTGCGATTGGATCAGATTGAGACTCGAGTTGAATGCAGCCAAGCCTACTGCGCAGTCCATGAGTCATTAGCGCTCGCTGGGTGTGCACTTAGTGTTGTGCGATCTTGAGATATATACACAGCTTTTCTGGTAAGAATCGCGGGTTCCAGGCTTTGTCATGAACATATGGCCGCTGGTGACCACACATATACGTAGCTTAGAAGACAGACCCAATGGCACTGGAAACTACGAGAATGATGTTAGTAAGAGCAAATGTGTGTGAGATGTATGTATAGCCGACTGCCAGCTCCAAAACCAACGTTGACAGCTTCAAAAGCCTCGCACATGGTTATTTGGCGTGATGCGATCCGTGATCCCTGAGTCTACGCGTGTAGTTTACAGACCGGACTGAGATTTCCACCTATCCGTGATATCCCCGAATAGCTCTACAGAAAGACAATTAGTCAATTCTTCGCTGGTCTTATACTCATTGGAAGAAGAAGGTTGAGACGGTTGGAACTCAGCCTAGGTCCCAATTGTTGCGTGTTGGATTCGTGTACGTCGACTCAAGGGCTGGCCGGTCTTTGATGTGTACCATGAGCTCGAGCATGCTGCAAACAAGCAACGATACTCAGGTATCGGTATTGCAGATATGAGTTGATTGGACTCATAAGATATAAGCCTTGTTGCTGCCATGTCTTGCGATCAAGTGTACGTTTGTTGTTGCTCACTACTACTGCGTCTCAAAGATCTGAAGACAGCATATTGGAAGCTCCGGAAGGTTTGTCTAGAAATGCAGGGTTATAGTGGGATCATATATAGGGTTAGCGTCTCTCCCTTTAGACTTGTAGTCGTTTGGAATCCAGAATGAGCCATATGACCTGTCTGGTTTGATGGTCCTCGCATACGGGTAAGACTAAGCGATGTCCATGCTGTTGAGAGCATGAGAAGCACACTAGTGCACCAGCTGATAGCATTGAGTTCGCCAGGCAACAGAAGAAGCCTCTCTTCATCTACTCATTGATTCTTGTCGCTAAATAATACTACATGAGCGAGGAGAGAACCAAGGCGTGAGCATGTATTAGCCCTGCAAGTCGTAGTGAGACCTGTTGAACTGACTCGTCAAGTCACGCAAGTGAGGACAAGCCACACATATCTCGGTCTTGAACAGTCCAGAACAACGTCCCCACACTGGTGTATCGGAAACAGGGTATAAGAATGCCCTGAATGAGCCCTTGTAGTGCCGAGAACTCGGTCGACCCGCACTCATGTGGAGCTAAAAGACGTACGTCAGGCCGAAATACAGCTTGATACTGCTCTGAAACTGAACCGCAGCAACCCATATGTGGTCGCAATTATCAGGCTTGCACAGGGTCACAGGTGCATAAGGTACACGTCCAATTTGTCTTACTATGTTGGTGTATGTATGTAGCACTGGGAGGTGTGAGATCGATTTTCGATTTCCAACTGGGCGCGAGCGGCCGATCATGGTCAAGGAGAAGCGTATATCTGAGCACCGACACCTTACAACCTCTGCAGTCCCATAACAGCTCGAGCCATGAGTCACATGTATATAGCGGTGGGTTTTAGAGTATTTGGGTGCGTGTTTCAGTCATTTGAAGGCATTCCAGTGGCACAGGCCGCTCCGCTCTTCAGGCATACGCGTAATTATCAGTCCGTGTCCGGATTGGGTAAACGTCGACGGGGCTACAATCGTCGCGTTCCGGCATCAAATCCCAAAGTATAATTCAGACATGTCACCGAACAACTGGACAGACGTACCAGCTTAAATCAGATGGCATGCAGCAACTGTGCTACATGTGACTTCCCCTTCAATGGTCCTCTTGGGATTATATGTTCTATGAGCACTGCAACTATGACAGTCGCCATGAAGAACTCGAAAGGTTCTCTGCTGTTGGTTGAGTAATCGATCCTGCTTAAGGCATTGATATGACGTTCTTCGCGTGTGTTGATGGCGGACCTGCTCTACTGTACCCTACGGTGTGAGCCTGGTGCTTCATCCACATCCTGGAGTCGTCGACGATCATGTGGGCCTGGGTGTCTTGTACGGTCCTTGCGTGTGTCACTCTCACTGCAAGGATTCGTTGGTGCCATGGTCCCTACAAGTTGAGGTCTAGATGAATATACTATTCCCTCCCTGTGTGGCCATTGTAGATTGCTGATCCTCAAAACCAGAGCGTGGCAGAGCTGAACATATGTTTGTAGGGGTGAGCGTTATAGCTGACTACAGAAGGGCTCTTCGACGAAGCGCAGAAGATCTCCACTCATCTATAGGTCTCCATACCTCCCCGTTACAATTACTACAGACAAACAGAGAGTCAACACGTCGTGGTATTCTACCTATCTCCAAAGTGAAGTAGAAGCTTCTCTGAACTGACACGAGTCAACACCAGTGGATGAAAGTATCCCCAGTTGACATGGTGAGCCAAGAACGACAAGCTTCAGGAATCAGTGAGTGACTGGAGAACGTAGGCCCAGCAAGCCGTGTACTCAGCAAGGTGTTGAGAGTCTGTCCATCACAGTTCAATAAGCCCCGTCTTAGTCTGCGTCGCTGCGATCACTCATGAATGCAACTAGTAGTCAGGTGGCCTCGATCAACACGAGAATGAATATCGTCGACCATGGCGTTGAAACAGATCAAGCCTAATAGTCACTCAGAAACAACCTGCATTTCAAGATCGTCGAGTACCTCTGGGAGACAATTAATATAGGCGCTTCTCAGTCGACAGAGAATCGGCACCAGGAACACCATGCAAAGAGATCAAGACTAGATGCCACTAGTATTAGGAAGCTAGAATCTTCGAGGGTGAAGTTGTCTCCGAAAGTTTGAGAAATCATGGGAGATCGACAAGCTCCAAGTTCGCGGTGTAAACTGGAGCACGGTTGGGGGTGTGGTGAAGCCTTCTAAACGTACATATACGACTTATGAGAGAAACTAAGGAGGTTATCTGTGGAGCTACCGTCTGACAATCTTGATATCACTATGTATTAGTAGTACTGAACGATCTTTTGCCAGTCATTCCGGTATGTGTAGATTCCAGCACACTCCCTGCGTCATTCTACGCGTGAATATCCGAGTCCGGGCCCAGAAATCCACTGAAGCATTCCATGACCCGCAACAATTCAAAAGACTTCTTGCACATGGCCGATCCATCCAGCTTGTCTAATTTCCGGCTCATGCAATATACTCCCCCAAGTGTATCTTTTCCTGTGCGATATCGGATCAGTTGAACGACGTTGTGAAGGTGGTTCCTAATGTGCAGTTGAAATCGAAGCACCCCCATGTGGCGTCGTCGACTTGTCGATAGATGTACACTGCAATGCTTGATGTCCATCAGAGTTTCTTGTTTCACTACGACGCTTTGGCATGCTGCTGCACAAGGATCCGCTGTCAGAGTCTAGCCAGTCTGAGATCTATGAACGTCTTGTGACTATTGGCATGGCTCAGGAGAGTGAACGCCGTTGCTTATACTGCCAGTGGACAATGGTGTTCTTCATCTGGGGCAAGGCCACACAATTTCGTGGATATAATACATACTATTCCATGATACTTGTTACATGTACAGAATCCGGTACTAGTGAGTGGTGGAGCGTGCTGTGCTAGTCACTAGGTGCATCCATAAGGATGAGCCGTCTATATCTAAGTACGTAGTTTATATCAGATCATGGCCATAGAGTGAATTCATCAAAAGCTCCGTTCGAATAGTTGATAGTATGTGTTTCAGCCAGTAACTGATCACATCCGATCCCAAAGATATACTCGTCAATCTTCTTGAAGCGCTAAGATAGATATATATGCTAGCTACGTTAAGATCAACGTGATCAGTATCCTGATATCTGGACACTGGAAGAAACTTCTCCAGGGGCACATAAGCCGGCCTAAGTCTCGCTCCGTCCCATGAACTGCATTTTCACGCTTCTGAAGATCGAAATTATCTCGCGGCACACTTCGTCGACTTCACTGATTCGACTTGCAACACAGCTAAGGGAATAACTAGTGAATTGGCCGTGTCATGATCGCAATTGATAAGTGCAACCAGATTAAATCATGGCGTGTTTCTCTGCAAGCATCAACGCTGATAAGGTTCACCAGCAGGAGTCAACAACTGAGATCTTTTGCAACTGACTGTTGACACGATGCGCCCATGACTCTACACATACAACCCATGTATGTCTTGTTTGATAAGCCATCTGGATCAAGAGTCGTCGTTCTACAAACGGTCTCAGGGTACTTTGACAATCAGTATTGCCAATGGTTGTTCTTGAATCTGGCGATATCCAAGCCGGACTTCTAGACGCGTGGCTTTGACTGGATTGTCTAGAGATTGGGGCCAGCACTGATGGAATACACAATCATTCAGGGTCCAACTTTGTTTGTAGCAGTTCTCCATGGGATGATCACAGCTTTTGCAACCAGGAAGCTGGATAAAGTAAGAAAGTATTGGTTTGCTTTTGTTTTGCACGTGAGTTTCAGCTACGTCTTCACGGTGTGAGCAGGTTGTGGCATATGCCATTCAGCTCGATAGATGCGCTGTGCAGTAGACCGCCGGTTCAAGACCCAGCCTCAAGCACTAGCAGCAGATGTCACTGATTGTTAGAATGTTTCAGCGATCCAGCTATGGCGTTCCAGAATGGTTGCAGCAGTTGACACAAACGGTGTACATCTGGGACCGGGCTGAGATCATCACGCAAAAGAATAGGGATTAGTGCTATATCGTACCTCAGCGCCCACAAAGAATAGACTTCTGAGCTTTCATTAGCCTCTACATCTTAAAGCACCATGCTCGGGTGCTTTTATAACCTTCATTTGATAGGCTGAGGGTACATCGGGTCAAGGATGCCGTAACTCCTACGATCCTTGATGCTATTGCGTGTACATTTCGGTCCGTGCTGAAATATCCCGGGAACTGGCCATATATAAGACATGTGCCACGGGATACCAGGCTCCTCAACTCACGACCGTAACCCATTTTCAACACCAGGCCGGTCCAGCTAACGTAACTTGTGAAGTTTCTCGTTATGATCCCTCAAGTGTGCATGTGTTCAATTTATGTTGTGTGAATGGATCTCTCGGATTACGGTTCCAATCTCGGAGCGTTTCTTAGATCATTGACATCATATCAGGATCCAACCTCTCGGGCTTTGACGTGAAGTACGTTGTGACTGGTTACATGCAGGTTGCGCCATCAGCTTTTGAGTGGACACTCCTGAAACCTGGTGACCTTGGTCGATTGAGCTTGCTGAAACTCCACTTTTGAGGATCACCGTGGCGAAGCTATCCAGGCCACTGTTCGTCATCTTGCAGGGGAATGTTTCCAGAGGTTGGTGACGACTTCTATGAGCTTCTTGTAAGATTGACTGTCTACGATTTGGGAGCTGGAGTATAATACATATATCAAGCTATCCCGAAACGTTGATGTAGTATGGACATTGATCTCATGTAGGAAAGTTGTGTCTGCTCATCGCTGAATGAGACCCTCGAGGTAACACGACGATGTATTGTATCCATCCCAAGTGGTGGTGACAGTACAGGCACCCCGTGAAGTGCAAGCTATATCTACATGATGTATGGTTGATCAGGACATGTATCGTGTCGTACACATCTCAAAATTGAGGCAGTACACTCTCAGATGCCCACCATCAGCAGGACAAGATCAGCTGAGATCCAGCCCCGCACAGGGTTGACTATGTCTTCAAGTGCACCAGTTGTAGATTCCATGAATGCATATCCCGCGGCGACTCATTGAACGTGAAGTCTGAAGGCACCTGTCTCTCGGTTATAGCCTAGCTGTATGCACAGCTTGACTCCTTGTGAGCTGGTGGCCAACAAAGGTACTATTCAACATCGTAGAGAAGATCGTCGATCGCAAATCTTTGCAAGCTTCGTCGAATCCATGAGGATATAACAGAAAGAGAGAAGTATCGTCGATTCGTCGAGTTTCGAACGACGTATACTTACGTCCCAATACCACCCAAACAAGAAGCAACAGCGGTCGGTGTCACAGTCACCGTGTATCGAGTTATAGGCTTAGTGTTATGCGATATTGTTGAGATAAATGAATATTACGTCGACGCGTATTACATATTAGTTTTGGGGATGGAGGCAGGCTGAATTATCGCGCGGGGTTTCAGGCTTTGTCAACATGCAGCCGCTGGTAACCACATGACATACGACGTACAAGATCGCTTAGAACAATATATATAGCTGGCCCATGAATGCACCGGACACTACGAGAATGTTGAGTACGTCGTCAGTAAAGACTGTGACGTAGCATATGTATATAGCCGACTGCCAGGTTCAAAAACTATGTTGACGGCTTTAAAAGCCTCACACACATGGTTATTTGGCATGATGCGGTCGGTGATCCTTGAGCCTACGCGTGTAGTTTACAGACCGGACTGAGGTTTACACCAAACCGTGATACCCCCGATTGGCTCTATACAGAAGGACATGTCAATTCTTCATTATACTCACTGGAGCCAGAAACAGTGGCTGGAACTCAGCCTAGGTCTCAAATGCTGGGTGTTAATGTAGTCGGGTACGTCGACTCAGGCGCCAAGCCTTCGATGTGTACCAGTAGCTCGCATTGTTCCTCTGCCCTATCGCCATATCATTGACGGCGTAAAACAAGCAACGTCGATACTCAGGTATCGGTGTTGCGAGTATAACTTTGATTGGACTCATTATCTGGATTGAGGAGACTAGTCTTTAAGCCGTTGCTCCCTATGCTACTAGGGCTCCAAAAGCTGAAGACAGCTGCTACTTGAAGCACGGGGTACTGGTCGATCTAGAAATGCAGACTTATATATAGTCATGGGGTACTATATAGGCATAAAGTCTCCGTTTAAGGTAGCATCGGTTGATTGCTTGTGGTCTTGATCAAGCTATGTTTGGCCTGACTGGTTCATACCCATATACCGGTAGAATACAGCGATGTTCATCCTGTGGAGAGCATGAGAAGCACAGTGCACCAGCTGATTGCACTGAGATCGCCAGGCAAAAGCAGACATGCATATCTGTTTGTATACACATTGACTATTGTCACTAGCTAAGCAGCGAAGGATAAGAGAACCAAGTGGATATGAATTGGCCCTCTAACTTGTAGTGAGACCTGTTGAACCGACACGTCAAGTCACGCAAGTGAGGACAAGCCACACAAATCTCGGTCTTGAACAGTCCAGAACAACGTCCCCACACTGGTGTATCGGAACTGGGTATAAAGATGTCACAAATGAGCCCTGGTAGTGCTGAGAACTCGGTCTCGCACTCATGAAGATCAGGGCCTCAATGATCAATGAATAGGAAGTGCAGTTCGAGACGCGCGCACGAAGATAGTACTCCTGCACAAGTCCTAACATCCGAAAACGAATAGCTTCACTGGGGATATCTTTGTACCACCAAATTGCTTGAGACCGCTTGGGGGGTTGACCCTTGATATGTAAAATTGTTATATTCATGTAGCACTGGGTGGGTGAGAGATCCTCGATTTCCAACTGGGCGCGAGCGGCCCATCATATGGTCACGGAGAAGCGTATAATATCTGAGCACTGGAACCTTACATTATCTGTAGCCCCATAAAAGTTGAAAAAAAGAGTCAGATGTATAGACACGTGGGTTTATAGTATTCGGGTGAGTTTTTCAGTCATTTGAAGGCATTCCAGTGGCACAGGCTGCTCCGCTCTTCAGGCATGCGCGTAATTATCAGTCCGTGTCCGGATTGGGTAAAACGTACCTTCTGGGTAACATCGTAACATACAGTCCGGGCTATAATCTACGCACACCCATCAAAAGAATATTCAAACGCCACCAAAAGTACAGCCGAGCACTCCAATGATGAGCTAGTCTCGTGATTCTTTGTCCACTCTTGTGAGCGACGTATGTGAATTGGTGACACTACAATGTGTTCCTGTCATGCCGTGTAACTGGCCTCCATTATATGTGGAGGCGATCGCTCCAGCTTGTTGTTGACATCCTTCCCAGGTGTCTTGACGATTGATCTGCTATACCTCACGGTGTGGTGTGAGTACGTTTCTTCATCCAATGGGCTGGAGCCGCCTATGATCATGTGTCTTGGGCTGTCCTTGATTCTACCTCCATCACTGCAAGGACTCCTTGGTCTCATGGTCTATACAATTTGGGGCACAGCTGAAATACATACTGTTCACTTCCTGTATTGTCGTTGTAGAAGGCCGGAATCTTCAGCTCCAGTTGTTGGTAGACCTGAACGTGTTTGTAGAAGTCAACGCTGCTTGACCACGAAGGACTCAAGAAAGTGCAGAAGATCTATACTGATCTATAGGTCACCACACTTCAGTGTAACAGTCACTACAGACAGACAGAGAGCCAACACGTCGTGGTATTGCACAAATCTCCAAATTGAGGCAGAAGCCACTCAGAGCCGACATGCCACATCACCTGGGGGGGATCACATCCCCCATAGACATGACCTGTCAAGATCATCAAGCTTCAGGAATCAGTGAACGCGCGAACTGGACAACACGTAGAATAAGCGAGCCAAGCACCCAGACAAGTGCTGAGCGTCACTCCATCAGTTGTTAGGCCATGTCTCAATCTGCAAATCAAGTGGATGATCACGAGAGTCCGTGATATGTGATGAAGGAGCTGACGCAGCAAAAGTCTCCCACATATTCACAATATACATCACCTTATAATAGAACTTGCTCGAGCCGAAAATTAGGCATGATTCCCGGGGCAACACATCAGTCCGATGGCTTGAGTCAAGATATGCGGAGAGATACTTGTCATAACAGTCTTCGCGTAGATATTGCTGCGAGGGTGAGGTTGTCTTATAGAATTCTAGATATGCGATTTGTCTGGACGGCCCAACGGCCGCGAGTGATCGCGGTGTAGACTGGAGCACGACTATTGGTGTTGTGAAGCGTTTTGAACGTAGATATACGATTTTTGAGAAAAACTCAATAAGCTAGGTGGAAACCGACCCTCTAGAAATCTTCAAATGACTATGTATTTTATAAAATTGGCCGACCTTTTCTCAGTCAATGAGGGATGTGTAGATCCCAGCACAGTCCCTGCGTTCATCAACGCGTGAATATCTGGGTCCGGGCTCAGTAATTCGCCGAGTAAAGTTTCCCCCAACAATTCTCTAGTCTCAAGAGCTGAACTCTTTCCTCGTCCTTCACATCACTTCGTCACGGATGTATCCTACAACTAGTCCTCACAATTTGTTCGCAGGGCCTCTCTGATAATGTGGGCTCTCTTTGCACTTGAGTAATAATGATCGGTACCCTGACTATTCATACGCTCTTGTCGATCGATCAGTATACAAGCTACAATTGTTGGCCATTCCATGCCGGATCCTTTGCTTGCAGTTGCAAGCTACGTTAATTGGCCAGCTGTATGCAAAATTGCTGCTGTCAGAACCGAGCGGGCGAATATCTCATGAGATATACATGACTGTCTTGACAATATTGATCAGTGGCTCAGGAGAGTGAACACCGTTGCTGAAGCTCGTCGTACTTGTACTGTCAGCGGACGACGGTATTCTTCGTCTGGGGCATGGCCGCCCAACTTCGTGGATACAATATACTGTCCCACGCCACTTGTTTCATGTAGTTGCTAGATTGCTTGAAGATTTGAATATATATGGTCGAACAGCTAGAGCCCGTTTGAGACATGTCCATGCGCATTGGTAGTCACAAATTGCTATCGTTTTGTGCTTACACAGCTGCATCCCTCTTGCGATTTTCGAATGGCTGTCAGGCCCAGGGTGTAATATAGTGTGCATGTGGCTATTACGGTGAGATGATCGGTGATATACGTTGATTGGCACGCATACACGGATGAGCCATCTCCCTAAAGGGTCAACCTAGAATGAACACTGGACGGCGAACGCTGCGAATAGCACAAGAGATGGGTCTGCCTGTAACAGATCACGGATCACCCCACACACTTACATCATGATCTTCCTAGTTATATGATGGATATATTACTAGACTTACATTAAGAGCGTGAAGTAGATCCTTCTTTGTAAGCAGCCTGATTATACCGCGGCGTCTTAATCAGCGGGTAAATCTTGGTCCATGCCACCATTTTCACGCGCCTCAACCGGGGTATTCTCGCAGCAATTTTCTTCAGATCCTCCACCACCGTTGCCTCTCTTTCTGAGGGCAGTGTCCATACGTGTCGTTGCTGATGTGACAATCATTAGTACTTCGACTTTGATCATACCTGTTGCCATGACCGGAATCTTATGAACCAAGAAGCTCGGCGTATTCTATGCCATCAAGATGCATCCACGAGATCATTTGCAACTGACGCACGACTTGATGCGCACAGTCTACACATAACAGGATCTTTTGTTTAATAAGCCATGTGGATCAAGAGTCACCGTTCTGCCAACGCTCTCTGGGAGTTTTGACGATCAGCATTGCCTATGGCTGTTGATCTTGAATCGGGCGATATCCAAGCCCGACTTTTAGACACCTGGCTTTGACTGGATTGTCTACAGATGGGGGCCAGCGCTGATGGAATATACAGTCATTCACAGCCTGATGTTTGTTTGTAGACCTGAGTCACCTCATGACATGATTCGGGTTTGTTCAATCAAGTACCTTGAGGAAATTTGGCTCGCCTACGATGGCTGAGTCTTGCTCAGGACTACTGGCAGGCACTACGGTGGATAGGTGGCTCTCTAGACGCGTGTTCAAGATCAAGGAGTACTACATCACAGGAGGGCGTGCTGTCTGCAAGTAGACTACTGGAAACAGATTGATCTAATTCTGATCTCTCCAATCCACCAATATTCATAGCTACAAGTTCTACCGATCACAATAGAGGTAGACAGGGTTATAGCTTAGTCGATGTATGAGTTCCACACGTCTATAGCTTTATAGACGTAGACCTGCGCTCGAATAGCCCAAGTCAAGCAACAGCAATACGGAAGCTTCCCGACAGTAGATCAATTCTTCTTGGATCCAATATTAGGACAGGTGTCAGCCATTAAACATGTGTAAATTAACTACCTTCATAAGCGATCTGGTGTACATCTGGGCCCGGTCTGAGATAATCACGCAAAAAGATGGGGAGAAGTGTTCTATGACGCTTCAATCCTCACAAAAACAAACATTTGAGCAGAGAACCGACGCATATACCTTGCAAAGATGCATTTAGTTCCCTAGATACATTCATACGCCTGGGTTAATCGAACACCGGGTCAAATGCTCTGTAAAGCCTACGATCCTTGCTGATATTGCGCGTATATTCGAGTCCGTGCTGAAACATTCGCACCGGTCGTCCTATAAAGCGCGCCCTACTCCCTACAGCGGGTCGAACTAGTGATCTATTGGACCGGAATCCTGGATCCTGATCCCTATATTTCGACGTAGTTGGTCTCGAGCTCTTTCACGCATGTCATTCATTAGAACTTTGATCATGAGGTACAGTACCTCAATTGTGTCCGGATACGATTTTCATAATCGTCGAAGCTCTAAGATCTATATAAAGGCTTGGTGTGACTGACTTTTGAACCATCCAGCTTTTGCGCCACACAGATCTCACTACATACCTGTTCATGTGACTTTGAAGCTGCTCATACGGATCAGATTGTTGAAGACCATCTACATCCAGGCCACTGTTTGTCATCTTGGGAGGGTATGTCTTTGGTTGGTGACGACTTTGAGGACTCCTTGCAAGATCGGCTGTCTGTTATTTGGGAGCTGGAGTGTTTTAATGCACATATACCAAGATCCTGAAACGCTTGTGTAGTTTGGACATTGATCTGCAGATGTGGGACTATTGTATCTGCTCATGAATGAATGAGGCCCTAAAGCTAACACGTCAGTGTATTGGATTCATCCCAAGTGGTGGTGTTCATTATGCAACCCCCCAGTGCATTGCGAGAGCTACATGTTGTATGGTGAATCATTGGTACATGTATCTCGTTGTACACATCAATTGCAGTAGCACACTCTCAGATGCCCACCGTATTCAGCAAGGCAAGATCAGTTGGGATCTGGCCCCGCACAGGGTAGACAGTATCTTCAAGTGCACCAGTTGTAGTTTCCATGAATCTATACCCCCCGGTGATTCAGTGACTCTGAAGTTTGGGGGAAGCCTTCAGCTCCTTGTGAAATGGCTAGCAAAGGTATTCATGGCAATTGCAAAGCTCTTCTGGGAGCCATGGCAAGTCATGCATGCGAGGAAACGTTTCTGAAAGCACAGGACACACCGAGCCCCTTGTATTCCACGTTTTTGATTAGGTGCAACCCTGTGACATAGCAGCATAGCTAGTTGAAGGTTTTGGATGAAGGAGAGAATCGCGGGATTGTTTCAGGCTTTGTCACCGGCCGTTGATGACCACATGCGTAGCTTATAGAACACAGACCGCCGGCACCGGACACTGCGAGAATATGTTGACGATGATAAGAATATATGTGTCTATAGTTGACCACCATCACCATATACAAAGTTGACAGCTTAAAAAACCTTCACAGATGGTCATTTGGCAGTTTGCGATCCGTGATCCCTAAGCTTCCGCGCGTAGTTTCCAGACCGGACTGAAATTTGTCACACTGGGTGGTCGCTGTGCCTTGCTTGCGCTGAGAGATACGGTGATTTGAGAAGGTGCCTGGTCTCCAATGGTGTCCAGAACCGATGTATGATGTCTATTCTCTAGTAGCAGGTAGTAAACAGAGTCCACGAGAGTGAGAAGTTTTTCCTGGTGGGTGCTCCGAGTGCGTGCCCAGGCTGTCGTGACTGCGTCCAGTGCACACCCGGA
>JAKUBA010000049.1:0-87709 GCA_030563065.1 Petasospora veronae | reverse complement strand
TAACAAATGTGTGTGAATATCTGTTTTGGCTTTCTGGAAAAATTGGGTCGGGAAATTTTCGGGGAAAGCAAGACCCAAACGCTCTTAACTATGGGAAAATCGCGAGCGCCAGTTTAAAGTGTGCATGGGCTTGTTTATTGTAACTTCACTGAAATGAAAGGATCAGTAGATGGAAATAGACTCCTAGTATATCCTGCAGGTTGTACTGGGACATGGATTTGGCTTATTTGAACTTGTCAAAAAAAAAATCAGATTTCAACCTGATCCACTGATTTTTCTCTCGTTTTCATAGCTCAAAATCTTATGGAGTCGAGAGGATTGATTTTTGATTTTTGGATTTATACGTATAGATGCACTTCAATGGCTAAAGCAGATGGTATTTATGCTTTCTAGTATGATTAGGAAGCATACCAATCAATAAACAGTAGGTGTGACGCAACTTGTACGAACGCGCCTACCCCGCGAAGTTGGCCTGACAATAATAACGCCAGCCTTTTCTGTCCCAAAAGCTAATCACTCGCAGATCCTGTGTGCACATCCAGAGGCACAGTAAGATTCACGACTACTTGAAGCAATTTGAGATCAAGATCAAGCATATGCCATTGTGACTTGATGAGATTCGTCCGTATCTCGATCCATCTCAAGAGCGCGCCGAAGTCCGAAGTCCGAAGACGACACAAAAACGACAGGGCCAATTAACAATGCTCAACAGAAAAAACCGACAGCGACCACAGCCCAAGTTCTTTCAGAGAACGATTGGCACTTTTTAACACTGACACTCTTCTCTGCAGATTACCACAAACCTGAGCTGGACATACAAGGAAGCCACAGTCAGAACCACCCATATTCGGGACACCGCTTCTTCACAGACACCAACAGAGAGCACAGAACACATCACACGCGATGGATATCTTCAACACAGGCCAGTTGAGAAGCAAGTTCAAGCGTCTGGTCATTGAGTTTCACCATCACAAGAACAACACCAGACACAGCAGTCGCGTCATCCACAGGCCAGATCTCTCCAAACCACTTTTGTCATTGAGAGTACCACCCAAGAGTTCAGCAGAGTCGATACCACCTTCCGACATCAACCAAGACCAGTTCAGAGACTTTTCTGACCTTGACTACATTGAAGAGAGCGACCAAAGTGAACAGGACTCTGTGATCCTGAGGGTACAACACGGCATTGTCGGCACTCTGAACGCCTACCTCCCCAAAAGAGATACATCCCATTGCTCGATCCCGTTGAGTAAGAGTCCAGCTTGTGACTGCTGCTGCCACGAACTCCCAGACCAGCCAGAAGGAGCGACCGGGAGATTCACCCACCAAGAAGTCTGCTTGAGATTGTGTGACTTGACAGTGGACCGAGCCAACTACCAGTCATCGGACGACATCTTGACCAAGCTTATGAAGGAGGGCGTTCACTACATTGAGGTTGACGAAAGACCAAAGAAGTGGGAAGTATTTTTCCGAACTTGGTTCCCATTTGCACACCGCTCGCGCCTAAGAAGGTCCACACTGGTCTCCTCAGTCGAACCAGACCCAGTTGCGCAAGCCAGTGAGGAAACTTCAGAACCAGCTGCGTCTCTTGACACCGGTGATCAGCCAACCTTGGGTCCCATTGAGATAATTGCCATGTCCACAGGTGTGACGCCAGACATACGAGAAGAGCAGAAATCGAGCACTGAGCAAGGTGAAGAGGTGAGCCAGAACCAGGCAACTGTTGTTGCTTCACCACACAGGCGAGAGGACTACAGAAGCTCTTCATACTCAAGAAGGCCAGTGAGATCCACCACATCTTTGATCAATATGGGGAAGTTCGACTCTGAAATGGCGATGGAGAAGAAGTTACTGAGACCACCTGAGCCATGGAAGGTTGTGATGAATGACGTTTCGTTGTATGCTGCCTTGCTCTCCACGGGCGTGAAGCCCCCTGTGCAGTCAAAGTCGTCCTTACACTTGGTTGCTGACTTCACGAGCTCCAAGCACCACAGACGGCCAGAGAGACTCTTCTCCAATGATACCATCATATTTGACAAAGCAAAAGCAAACAACAACGAGAACATGGTTTATGATGAGACAGCTGAAGATCTCTTGGACATGGCCTCGACGGTGGCTCCTGTGCTCAAGGGCAGAGACCCGGCGGACCCCTTGACCGAGCGGAGCAATTTAACCTCAACGGCTGCACAGATCCACAACCTCTTACACTCTGAGCAAAGACCAGAGTCGAAGACCCAGTCTATCATTTCAGGCTTGTTGGACCTCACTGAGGCGTCATCTGAGCCCTACGCGGACGTGTTTCTGAACTACGACTACTCGGACGATGAGCAAGAGGACACCACGCAGCCGCAAAAGGGAACCAACAAGTCACAGGCTTCGGTTGTTCTCCCACTCAACGTCAAGAAGCCTGCTACCAGACTCTTTTAGCCCTAATCGATAATGTTTTTATGTCTTTTCCACTCTCGCGTAGTCAAGCGTTGTGGACGGTGGCAGACAGCGCGCCCGGAGTTTTTGAGGCTCCACCAGGCACAGACTCGAAACAAAGACGAGTTGGGACTTTGAACTCTGCGGCTTGTGTTGACTCCAGGACAAAAAATCCCACCTGATCTTACTTCCACAGGCTCCTCACCTGCTCAGCAAAGCCGACCACACAGGCCTGCCACCACCAGACTTCCCCTCCTGGCTCTACAGATCTCGCTTTCCAGCGGATCGAATACGTTGACATTGAAACACTTTTAAGCGAAGAGAATACCTACTTGCTCTGTCGGACATTCACTCAGTACCACCGAAACAGCCAAACGACCACAGAACCAACAATCGACCATGGGCTGTGCAGCGAGTACTCAGGCCAATGACGAGGCCGATCCGTTCCTCCAGCGCAAGAGGGCCAATGCGGCTATTGAGAAGCGCTTACAGATGGAGAAGCAACGCGAGAAGAACGAGGTCAAGCTACTTCTACTGGGAGCCGGTGAGTCAGGTAAGTCCACAGTGCTCAAGCAGATGAAGGTGTTGCACCAGAACGGGTTTACGCACCAGGAACGTCTCCAGTACTCACAGGTGATCTGGGCTGATGCCATTCAAAGTATGCGTATCCTGATACTGCAGGCCAGAAAGCTTGGGATCAGACTCGACTCCGACGTACCAGGCTCTACACTGGCAGCATACAAGCATGCTATTCTCAGGGCCAAGGTGCTCGATCAGGTTGATACCGGTGTTGCTGGTGGAAGCAGCTTCTTGAACGAGTATGTGCTCAAGTACAGCGAGCGCTCACAGGCCAAGAGACGTGTGCAGAGCACAGGAATGACAGGATCCGTGTGGGACGCCTCCGAAGAAGGAGCACGACAGAACAAGGAAGATGGTCTTGACCTTGAGGAGCTGAGTGAGAGTGTTAATGGCTCAAGCATACGGCCAGGAGTGTCAGCCGTGACCAGTTCTGTGCTGCAGAACGTCCAGCAGAGTATCTCACGCGAGGACATGGCGACTGCCATTTCACAGCTGTGGCACCATGATACAGGTATCCACGAGTGCTTCAGAAGAGCCAACGAGTTCCAGCTTGAGGGGTCTGCTCAGTACTACTTTGAGAACATTCAAAAGTTTGCTGATGCGCAATATCTGTGCACTAACGAGGATATCCTCAAGGGAAGAATCAAGACCACTGGTATCACTGAGACGACGTTCAGCATTGGGTCATCCAAGTTCAAGGTGCTAGATGCTGGTGGCCAGCGTTCTGAGAGACGCAAGTGGATCCACTGTTTCCAGGACATCACCACAGTGTTGTTTGTGTTCGCTGTGTCTGAGTACGACCAGATGCTGTTTGAAGACGAGCGTGTGAACCGTATGCACGAGGCGATCATGTTGTTCGACTCGCTGTGCAACAGTAAGTGGTTTGTGAATGTGCCATTCATCCTATTCTTGAACAAGGTTGATATCTTTGAGCAGAAAATCAAGACTTCTCAGATCAAGCAGCACTTCCCTGACTTCCAAGGACGCATGGGCGACGTCAATGCTGGGTTGAAGTACTTTGAGGACATCTTCCTGTCGCTGAACAGATCGAACAAGCCGATATATGTACACAGAACATGTGCCACAGACACGCAGAGCATGCGCTTCGTGCTGACTGCGGTTACGGATATGATTGTTCAGCAGAACTTGAAGAAGAGTGGATTGCTGTGATGGGTGATGCGATGCGATGCGATGGTGCCTGGAGATCTTCCTCGCGGGCTAAGGACACTATTTTTTTCCCGTTGTTTGTTGTTTGTTATTGATGTTTTGGTTTCTTAGACACATATTCCACTGGCCTATACACGAAGTCAGCTGGGTGAAATGTAGAGCGGGTCTGGGGAGTCGGGCCTGAGGAGAGCTGGCCTCGGGATTAGTCTCTTCGGCGTTTCAGCCCGGCGGCTCCCCGGATTTTCGGCTTCTTCAACAACAAACAAACCAAAACTTTTTTTTCTCTGTGGAGATAACGTAGCACAGAACCACCTCAAAGTCGGTGGAGCATCCACAACCACACAACACATACAGCAGAATGCCCAGCAGAGCACACACCGGCGTTGCCACGTTCGGGTTCGGCGTCATCATCCCGTTACACCTCGCCTCTCGAACACACAGAGAACCCCACAGACAGCAGCCAGATACCAGTGGCACCCCCCTCTTCCCAGTCCAGGCATATACACTTACCAACACACCTGAGCAGCACACGCCTGTGAATGGACACGCACAGAATACCCAGAACACGCAGTGTCTGCTCCAACACTCCTTTCAACCCCTGAGCCGACGCGGGTCCTTCTGCGATACCAGTGGGCTCGGGTCGCCCACACGTATCTCCTCCACCAACGACATGATGAATCTCGACAAGCTGATGTACTCGCAGACGCAGACACTACCCACCCATCCAGAGATGTCTCCAAACTACACAACTCAGACTCGATTACCAACGGGAACACCTCCTCCTGGCTTTGCTCAACATGGGCAACATGGACAGCCAGCACCGCTGCTCTTCACGCAACAACTAATGGCGCAAGTGGCTCAAAAAGCCGAAATTGGGCGCATGGCGATGGATATCGAGAATGTTTAATCTTTGTATACGAATTTTTACGACTGCTAATGAGTTTTACATCAGTTTTTAATGAACTGAGCGCCTTTTCTTTAGCCCCCAGCTCGGAGCTCCTCGCCTGCTCGGGGAGTCTTGTTGGACCGTTTGCGGGGAGTCATGTGTGGCGTTTACCGGATGACGTAATGATTATGTAATAAACAAAAGAAATTCTCGTACTGATCTTTGACACCCACCCGGACACCAGATTTATGGCCTCGGCCGGACTCTGCTGACACAACGAGCCAGCAACTTGTGGATCTTGCTTAGATATCATAATAGAGGCGCGTGGTATAAGAGGTGGCGGTTCCTCCTTGCTGTTACAGAAACACCAGTGCCAGTCACCAAACCACTTCTCTCAACAAAGCTCTTGCTTGAATCAAACTGACAAAACACAAGACGCTTCCTGTACCCCAGACCTCACTCCTTTCAACCATGTCAATCCAATCTGGCCATCTCGGCAAGATCTCATACCTCCCACTCGACCAGATCAAGCGTCCTATTGCTCCCGTGCTCGACTACTCCAAGATCGACGCAATGGTGTCACAGCTGTCTGGAAACCCAATGGCCTCGTCCACGTGCACACTTGAGCAAGCGCGCGACCTCAACGGTGAGTTACCACCTGTGGACGTGCTGGCAGTGAGGGAGAACGGCCAGGTATACTACTTTGCCTTTGGTGGGTGCCACAGATTCCAAGCGTACGAGAGGTTTGGCGGTGAGAAGATGGTCAAGTGCAAGATCCTGCCAGCCACCAAGAACCAGCTGAAACTGTACCTGGGTGGCTCACTCGATGCCTTCTTCCCAAAGAGCAGTACCGCCGCCACCACCACCACCACCACCAATTGACAAAACCAAACGCAAAGAATGAATTGATGGGATATAAATACGAACCTTTGCTGCCATTGTTGGGATGTACGGTGTAACGGTAACGAACTGACGAAATAATTATAGAGGCTACAGAATATAGACATGATTAACAGAGGGGATCACGTAGATCACTAACTGATAAGCGTGCTGTATAAACCAGGCGGGTTCAGCCTTGGAGACCTGGGGACAGGGGCTGCCCTTTCATTGGCTCCCCGGAGTCGAGCCATGAGACATAGAGTGGAGCCCATGTGTTTCAATAGAAGAACAAGTAGCAGCGGGAGAACACCGAGGCCAAGGCACATATACAACGGCTCCACATCGACACCCCGTGGCACTCGCTCCTGTGGCAAGTAATGATCACCATTCTGACTGCTTCGTATCTACTCTGCTCTGTCCTCCCCACATGTGCTCGTCCAAGATCCAAGGGGGTTTGCCATTTGGCTGCGCTCAGATAGGCGGGCCTGTGCCCGTACCGCCCCCGTGGGCTCTCTCTAATTTGCATTCTCACAGCTCAACGCTGCCCAGCCAACACGGGGTCTGCTGCTGTCTATGCGCCTCAGCAAGTCGTCTGACTGCTCAACGTGTGTAATTCAGAGACTGGTTCAGGGCCCACCCTCCAAGGACCCTGCGCACAAACGCAGCGCCGGTAGAGAAGAGAACACGGCCTGGGCCACCCAACACAGATCAACCACACCACCCCCTTCACACAAACATCACCACCGGAGAACCACCTACCAGAGACCACCGGCCTCTTCTGAAAAGAGCCCACATGGGCTACCACCATGAGCGCCAAGGCCTCACAGCTAATTTTTACTCTTGTAGGCTTGGCCCCATACCGCAAAAGCCAAGACCACCAGCCCATGTGGCACACGAGGCCAGAATTCCTGGGATGGGGTGGTAGGGGCCTGGTATAAAGCTGATAGGGTCCGCCCAACTCGTAGATCTCAGCACAAGCTCAATGTAGAAACTCTCCAGAGCACATCTCCACACACACTCAAAATGTCAGGTAAACTTCACCAGTTTGACTACATCTTCGCCATCGGCATGATCTTTGCGTTCCTTGACGCTTGGAACATCGGTGCTAACGATGTTGCCAACTCCTTCGCCTCTTCTGTTTCTTCTCGCTCCCTCCAGTACTGGCAGGCTATGATCCTTGCCGCCATTATGGAGTTCCTTGGTGCCACTCTTGCAGGTTCCCGTGTCTCTGACACCATCAAGTCCAAGATCATTGACATCTCTGTCTTTGAGGACGATCCAGCTACTCTCATGCTCACAATGGCTTGTGCCCTTGTTGGTTCCTCGATCTGGTTGACCATTGCCACCTCTATCGGTATGCCAGTCTCCACTACACACTCCATCGTTGGTGCTGTCATCGGTGCTGGTATCGCTGCCGTTGGTGCAGAGAACATCCACTGGGGATGGAACGGTTTCTCCCAGATTGTTGCCTCTTGGTTCATTGCCCCACTCATTGCTGGTGGTTTCGCTTCCATCATCTTCTTGGTTTCTAAGTACGGTATCTTGGAGAGAAAGAACAGAATCAGAAACGGTTTGTACTTCATGCCTGTCCTCATCTTCATTACCTTCGCCATCTTGACCATGCTCATTGTCTGGAAGGGTGCTCCAAACTTGAACTTGGATGACTTGTCCACTGGCGCTGTTATCGGTTCCATCTTTGGTGTTGGTGCTGTTGCTGCCATTATCCACATGATCTTCTTGCACCCATACATCAAGAGAAGAGTTGTCCACGAGGACTGGAGACTCAAGTGGTACCACGTCTTCATGGGTCCAGTCTTCTACTTCAGATCCACCGATGACATCCCACCAATCCCAGCTGGAGTTGAGATCGTCCCAGATTACTACAAGGGTAAGAGACACGACCAGCAGTTTGATGACGATGGAAACGTTGTCCAGCAGGCTGATGCTACAACCAACTCTAACGTCGATGCTGTCTCCTCTGAAGAGAAGGGATCTGGGTTCGACCAGGACTTGGAGCAGTTGCAGAACAAGTACGAGACCGTTGCATCCGCTGAGCCAGTGCAGGAGAAGGTTGCCCCATTGGAGAAGAAGGTCTCCACCAGACAGCTGTGGTTGTCTATGCTCAAGGTTCCATCTCAGTGGCCAAAGCTTATCTGGTTGGTGTTGATCCATGGTTGGACCCAGGATGTCATTGGCAACCAGCTCGAGGGTGGTCTTTTGTCCGGTGACTTGGCTGACATGCACAGACGTGCTAAGTACTACGACAACAAGGTTGAGTACCTCTTCTCTTTGCTCCAGGCCGTCACTGCTTGTACTATGTCCTTTGCTCACGGTTCCAACGATATTGCTAACGCTGCCGGTCCATTGTCCACCATCTACAACGTCTGGGCCCACAACACAGTCGGCAAGAAGTCTGATGTCCCAATTTGGGTTTTGTGTTACACAGCTGGTGCCCTTGTCATTGGTATCTGGACTTACGGTTACAACATCATGAGAAACTTGGGTAACAAGTTGACCCTCCAGTCCCCATCCCGTGGTTTCTCCATCGAGCTTGGTGCCGCTGTCACAACCGTCATGGCTACTCAGTTGGCCATTCCAGTCTCCACCACCCAGTCCGCTGTCGGTGCTACTGTTTTTGTCGGATTCTGTAACAAGGATCTCAAGGCTGTGAACTGGAGAATGGTTGCCTTCTGCTACTGTGGTTGGTTTGTGACTTTGCCATGTGCTGGTTTGATGGCTGGTATCCTCAACGGAATCATCCTCAACGCTCCAAACAAGGGAAGCGTCTACCAGCTCACTTGAATGTGCTGAGTACGACTTTCATTTCTTGCATTTGTTTGAACGTCTTAATTATATATAAACAGTTTGGTTGGGTATTCTCGGTTTGTAGTTCAGGGTTATGGGTTTGACACCATCCCAATGAGGAAATATTCGCGCCGATTATGTCAGCATAGGCCCTCCCCAGCCGTCTCTGCCCCCTGCACCACGATAACGGCTGTGGAGGCCGGGCCAATGGGAAACGAGGGATACATAAGCATGAGGCCGGTGACAGTGGATGTGCATTATTGTGAACATCAGGAGGTTAGCCATAGATTCAACACACAGGTGATTTGTGGTGCGAGGTTGATTGCCGGTAGTTCCGTAAGCCCAAGAGCTTCCATCCAGACACCAAGTAACAGCTGACAACAGCTGGCAACGGCTGTCTCCATAGAGGTCACGGTTTCCAGCGGCGTTGACTCCATTGGCGCGTGAAGGTCACTAACAACCGGTCAGAAACGGGTGTTTGGGTGTCAATTGCACCCTCTGCGGGACTTGCACCGCACATCACACTCCAAGTCTGCTCTGTTTACTGCGTGCTTTGCGATTTAGCGCACAAGTGCCCCTTCTATGCTTGTCCTTACTGTGCGGCCCCCCACGCTAAAACCAATGGGCCGCGGGGAGCCGCGCATAGACGGTCGGATCCGTTTCGCGAAACCCTCCACGGCGCGCGCTGATTGGCCGAGAACTCCATTATTATGTAAACGTGGCTATGTTAGTGACATAAGCATTACATAATAGCCGCGAATAGCGACGGGGCTCGCAACCCGCAATGCATCCGGGAGGTCATTCATCTCGCCATCTGCGCTCTCTGGGCCGAACCGTTATAAAGCCTGGCCGAGATCCTTTGATTGAGCTTCGCACCCGGCTGCTCCGGTTGACAGACCGACACCAAACACAATGCTCAACAGAATCGCAAAGAGATCCTTCTCCTCCTCCGCTGCCCAGCAGTACAAGGTCGCCGTCCTCGGTGCTGCCGGTGGTATTGGCCAGCCCCTCTCCCTCCTCCTCAAGCTCAACCACCGTGTCACCGAGCTCTCCCTCTACGACATCAAGGGCGCAAAGGGTGTCGCCTCTGACATCTCTCACATCCCAACAAACTCCAAGGTTGAGGGCTTCACCCCAGAAGATCAGGATGGTCTCCACAAGGCCCTTTCTGGTGCAGACGTTGTGCTCATCCCAGCCGGTGTCCCAAGAAAGCCAGGTATGACCAGAGACGACTTGTTCAACATCAATGCCTCTATCGTCCGTGACTTGGCCTCCGCCGCTGCTGACTCCTGTCCAAATGCTGCCCTTCTCGTCATCTCCAACCCAGTCAACTCCACTGTCCCAATTGTCCGTGAAGTTCTCAAGCAGAAGGGAGTCTACAACAAGGACAAGCTCTTTGGTGTCACCACCTTGGACGTGCTCAGAGCTTCTCGTTTCCTCTCTGAGGTTGTCGGATCCGACCCAACCGCTGAGAAGGTCACCGTTGTTGGTGGTCACTCTGGTCTCACCATCGTCCCATTGCTCTCCCAGACCAAGCACAAGGACCTCAAGGCCGACGTTAGAGACGCCCTTATCCACAGAATCCAGTTCGGTGGTGACGAGGTTGTCCAGGCCAAGAACGGTGCTGGTTCCGCTACATTGTCCATGGCCCAGGCTGGTGCCAGATTTGCCTCCTCGGTCCTCAAGGGTCTTGACGGTGAGAAGGACGTTGTCGAGCCAACCTTCATCGAGAACCCAATCTACAAAGACGAGGGCATTGACTTCTTCGCCACCAACGTCACTTTGGGTCCACACGGTGTCGCCAAGATCCACGGTCTCGGTAACATTGCTGACTACGAGGAGGAGATGATCAACATTGCAAAGGACACCTTGAAGAAGAACATTGTGAAGGGTCAGGAGTTTGTTACTGCTTCCAAGTAAACACATCACATACCTACCCAAAAATCCTTCACATTCACTCCCCTCCATCACAAACAAGCGAAAACAGGATGAGCTGAGTGAGATTGGAAGATGCAGATACACTCAGCAAAAGACATCATCTGTCATCTCCCAAACTTATTTATTGGCTCGCTCTTCTCTCTTCTTCTGTTTTCATCATCCCAAGTCTTCCATTCTCTCACACACTATCCCCCGGATATTCCTTATTTATTAGTGTCACACACCATCACCAGGTACATACATGTCTGCTGACTTCGCTTTATTTCTGCCAGCTACCATTTTGTTTGATCTATTCCCTTCCTGCGGTTTAAGTACTACATGGTTTTATGGATACAAGATACACTGTTCATAGGTCAATCACATTCCATGTAGCTCTCGGTTTGACTTGTAACCACACAGAGCTCACTGGTCTTTATTGTGGTTGTCAATGTCGTTCTTCAGACGTGTATCTCTTATCCCCATATGCTCAAATCGGTTCAACAAACTCTCCATCCTCAGCGGAAAGTCAGGAGGGATGGTGGGACAACTATGGACACCTGGCAACCTTTCCGGAGGTTGTGCAAAGAACGACAGGCCAGTATCCGCTTGTAGTAATCGAGTGGGAGAGGCGGTAGATGTGTCTGTTGAAGCCGAGACAATAAAGGTCTGCTCTCCACGTCCGTTTTGACACAGTTGTTGTCTGGGATGCTTGACTGAAGACGCAAGCCACAGAGGTGTGGATGTGATGTGAGAAAGTTGAACACTGTTGACAGCACTGTACACGGATGATGCTGGTAGAGGCTGATGCTCTGTGCGAAGTGGGGAGCTCAACGATGCGCTAAGCATAGGCTCTCTGTGCTCAATGATCAACTCGTGACTGCTCTGAATCGATCCAGTATATGGCTCAACCGGAGTGCTTGCGGTGGAGCTCTCTAGACTTCTGGGGACACGATTGGAAGTACTTGGGAAGATAGGAAGAGCTGACATTGCATTTGCTCCAGCAGAAGTCATCACGGATTGGTCAGAAGCAATGACACCAGAGTTGGATTCTCCTGAAAAGTCGCAAGAGTGGGGATCGACAGGTGCATTCTGTTCGAGATCAATGTCGGCGTCAGAGGAAGAATCGTGGAGTTCGGGGAGCTTGAACACATTCTGTTCCAACAGATCAAGCTGGTCAGCATCCAACTCGTGCAAGGGAGAAAAGACAGGAACCTCATCTTTTGAGTTGAGCCATACCGATGACTGCTCCAGAGCAAGCTCAACCTTGTTCTCTAACTCATCAAAAAGATCGTCAATGTTGTGGGTCTTGAACTTGTTGTAGCACGACAATGCTTCAGCCATGGAGATGGTATCCAACTCGTCGTCAGATCTCTCTTCCCGTCTGCGGAACTTCTGGAAAATGTTGAGCTTCTGGAACCAGTGAGCGCGCTGTGTCTTTGACTTCATTGTATTGCTGGAGAGACCATCTGAAAAGTCTCCGGGCAAGAGCTGCTTACCGCTGCGAAGTGTCGTGTCAATACCCTGAACTCCATGATCACGGTAGAAGAGACTGAGCTGTTGCCAGCTTGGACTTGGCGACAAAGCATGAATGGGTCTGATGGATGCGCAGGTGTCCGCTTTGTCTAGCAGGGATGAGACGACTGATGATACCGGTGACATGTCTTGGATGTTCAAGCTGCCCAACACCCTGCGAGTGTAGTCAACTGGTCCACTGTCTGGCCTTACTGGAATCTGGTTCTCAACATCAGAGGCGTCTGTAGGTGGGTCCTGAAAGAACAGAGGCGGCTTCAAGCGTGAGGTGTATCTCAGCATTGTGCCGTGAGGAGATTGGGAGGAAGAAGAGTCGATTGGATTCAATGACCTGTCGAAGGTTGTCTTGGGTAGCGGAAAGTCAGCGTAGTGGAAAGAGAACTGCTCTATTATTCACTCACGACGGTACTGTACACCATTGTTTCGAGTTATCATGAGAGTTGCTGGTCCCTGTGTGGGCCCTAGCTTGGTGTCAAAACGAACCACAAAAGCGAGTCGGGGCGCGGTGCCCGGACCATATTTTAAAGCCGGGGGCCGGGGGTGGAAATCCGTGAGAACTTCAACACCACCGTACAGCGCCCAGATAATGCTTCTGACCGACAGGACTCTTCTCATCATGGTGCTTCAATGATGAGAACCAGCAGCTCTTCGGGAACAAGAACAATGCCTCCACAGGATGTTGCACAAATGGTGCTCTCACACAGCCTGTTTCAGGATCGTACCTCCGAGCTGCTCCAGAGGCAGGTCCTGCATTTCAACTAAGTGAGTATACCACGTACACTCTTCCGCAAATGGAACAACAAGCATTCGCGTACATCCTCGGACCTCTCCGATTGTTTAAACCATAGACAGTAGTGCTGGTCTGCAGTTAGAGATTTCTTTTTAGTCTTGTCCAAGTAGCTGACGTCGTACAGTGAATTTTGCGAGATGTCATGAGCATCACTCAGAGCGCTCTCCCGGTCGGCAATGAGGTTACCGGGATCCACACTAGTATCAGCATTTGAGAAAAAACTGTGGAGCATCGCTGGTCTTGTTCAACATGCAGACTATCCTTCGAAAGGAACAGCTAGTCCCAAGCTGTAGCTGAACATCCGCACTGACATCTGAATCCGATAGCAATTGTATATCCTAAGTCTACAAGCTTATAACAGTGGCTGGCACTACAGAGCTGGGATAATAGATCATCTTGCAGTTATAGAGATTGGACTACGTTCCTAGATTGAAATGATAACGTGTCACAGACTTTGAGGAAGAGGGGGCAACAATAGTACCGCACCTTTGCTCTTTGGTCGTCGAATCAGATCGAGTTGGTACTGCCAATTTATAGACGACCAGCCAGGCAACGTGTCATGCCCATTTATAACCCTCCGAAGGGTGATAAAGAGCCTACTAAATGGCACCGAGGCGGTTATTGGGATGGCCGCCTCCAAAACTGGTAGTGATTTGGACAGCTGGCTAGCTTCGAGCAAGGATATGTGCCCGCGAAGTGCATGGTTACAAGGTTCACAGAGCCTCAGGCGGGCGGGGCTGGCAGTGGATAGCTCTCAAACAGCATTGGCTCGCTACCACTGATCCGCAAGCCAGCTAGACTGTGGCCAGTCACAGCGCTCGACACCGAAGATCATGCTGTTTCATTATACCGAAGCAGCGAGGAAAGCACATGTGCTCAACAGAAGATGTTCTCCTCCAGCACCCCGAACTCGTCATCGCGCTTGTCCGCAGGGGCCAGTTGCCGCCGCAACGCACGCACGTCACATCTCAGACGAATCTGTCAGCTAAAATTAGCCCTATTGTTCAATCACCGCAGGGGAAAAAGCCGGAGAAAAGTTTCTAAAAACAGGTATAAGCGAAGAAAAGGCAGATTGCATCATTAATGCGATTAGCTCACCTTGCTTGTGGTTCAAGGACTACAACTGTCCGAGCTGGCCCCTGACTTGGCCCACCCATTAGGACACTCAGAGCCTGACCGTCCGACTGTCTCACATTTACACCCGATCGATCATCTTCGCTATCCCAAATCCACAGTTGTCCACCCCCAAAAACGCCTCAACCAGCCCGTTTGCGCTTATTTCCTATGCTTTTGGTGCTTTAACCAGTCGCTTGCCAGACGCGAATTTTGGCCCGTTGCGAGTTGTGTTACGTCCCTGTTGCGTAGAATTACTGCAATGGTAGGTAGACCTTAATAAGCGCGGGCTAGATGCGTGCTTCAGTCTAAAGTGATGATGACAAGACACCGATAGTTCTCAAAGAGACTATAGCTAAGTAGTCTTGGAGTGAAGTTGATGTGTGTGAAGTTGAAGTTGATGTTGAAGGTAACTACTGTGTTAGTTGCCAGCGTCAAACTTATGTGTTATAATGAATGGGTGATCAGATGAGTGATTCATAAGTATATACTGGCTCATATACAAGGTGTGGTAACTGCGTCCCAGCTGTCCTTTATATAGACGACGAAGTCGGCTCGGGAGAACTTCTGCCAGTTGTACACCGGCTATAGGTTACTAGCTCGCCGGGATTCTTGTAGGGCAGTTGGTCCGTTATCCTGTTCTCTATGGTTCCATACCATTCCATGTTTGTATGTGTTGGTCACACTGTCCTTAGTTAAGGATCTGGTGATTGAGTGATCGTGATATTGTTCACGTTGTGATTCTCGGGTTCCTGGTCGGCTAGACCCTAGATCACTCCATTGGAGACTAGGTCCGGTCGGCTCGGGACTGAGATTGCTCCATCGGGGACTAGTTCCGCCTGGAGCTAGTCAGGTTACTTTGGACCCGGCACCGCCTTCCGGCATGTCATGTATGTCAGGCTCAACAGCCCCCCTAAGTAAGATCCTAGATCGTCAGATCAAGTGTTCTTAGTTACCCTGGAGTCTGATGTAATGTCCTTATTGTGAAGGTAATGATATTATGTGATGTGAGTATCCTTATTGTGAAGGAATGCTGTAAACTGAATGATCAGTCTCCTTGATGAGATTGATGTATGATTTGCATGTTGCTATGCCTAGTGATAGGGTCCATAGCTCAGCTTGTGATGTAATTGATTGTAATTGTTAATGTATAGCATGACGTAACCCCCATATACAGATGAATCCTTTCTGTATGAGGCGTCAGCGTAGTTTTGTGTTGATTGAGTTGTTGGAATGGAACGAGAGAACTAGTAGAGTCTCAGTGCTGCTGTACTGCCTAACGAGTAGTACTGGCAAAAACTTTCAATGTCGCCTGGTAAGCAAGCTATGTTATTGTGTGAATGATAGTGCTACCTTTGAAAGAAACCACAGCAAGATGGAATTCCAAAGCGTCCATACTCTGACCTCATGTAAGTATATCTGGCGAGACTTTAATGTGTGGTAGTACTGTTGTATGTACCTAGTGTTGATAATGGAATGGGTTTGTCTGTCTGTGCTCGTCAAATATTTGGTATATCAGAACAACATTAGAAGGCAAAGACCAAACTCTTGAAGTTCGTGTGATATGAAGTTTTGGTTGAGCGCCTGATGAACTGTTTGTTCAGTGACGTCAAACTCTGATGATGGTCCAACAACATTGTGAATATAACTAGGACTCCATGGTTACATAGACAGACTTCGTATTCCTTGGCTCTGATACTGATGACGTTACAATCGTCTTAACCTAAGTATCCGTCGCTTCACCGGATGCTGAAGTGGCGCTCTTGAGGAAGCTTACAAAATCTTCGTAGTCTTTAGGCGCAATGAGTGTAAGAGAATCGTTGACATGGTGACAAGTGTATCCTTTCTGTGAAGCGATACCCAACTGTGTGTTGGCTTCATCCATATATCTGACTCGATAGTCTTGTAAAACACGGATTGGCTTTAGAACTAATGCATGACTTCTGTGATGTATGATAGAGTAGCTCGAAGAAACTTCTTGAGACAAAGGTGAGATCGTAAGTACTCTTGATGAGTTGGGTGTATGGGCTGCGTAATACTTCTGTAACCACGGTAGTGTCTCGAGTACATACTCTTATGTTTCCGGAGCATTAGCATATGGAACGCAGTGCTAATGTCAAAAGAGTAGATGACTTGTTGTTCAAGTTTGCAGCGCGCGCGATAAGAGTGAAGAGAGAACTTTGGTGCACTCCTTGAGTTGCATCCACAACCTTTGTTTGGTTGGAGGGTAGATAGGTGATAAGACGCGATTTTGCTAATCATCCTTCTTTATGACAAAGTTCCAGAGCGTTCTTAGCAGTTTTGTATCTGCCGGAGAACCTGGATATCCTTTACTGACATGATGTTGATGTCGAAGAATCTCTCTGCTTCGATGGCCATTGATTCGGTCCATAACAAATCTCTTAACGCATCAGCATAGTTCTTGGAACTCTTCCTAGGGACATTGTTCTGGGATTGCTGAGCTGAATGTACTGAGATCGAGGCGCCCCTCGTTGTTGGAAATGTCCACGTACTGTGAGTGTACGAATGTATGATGGCTTCCATGATAGATAGCTGAGTGTGCTATTATCTGGGCATAAGTGTGCTGATGCACTGTAAATTGTTACTATATGACGGATAGATTCTGTTGTGAACTCTTCCAGTAACTTTTAGTGACATGTGAGCTGTCAATTGCTGTTTGGTGGGAAGAAAGTTTGTCATGGTATCGTTCAGCTGTTCGGAATTGTACCTCTTATTTCCGGAATGTGCGTCGGACTTAAGCTTGAATGCGGTCTGTTATCCGTGTGAACTCCATGCCTAAATCTGTATCGATTTGGATAGGAAGATACTGAAACTTTCTTGCCTCTGTTAGTGTATCGGGGTAGTTAGTGCATCATTGTACCTAGAATAGTCATCCACAACCTCTGTTTCCCAGTGCTAGTGACCTTAAGTGACTGACCCTGTGTCTGCTAATGGCATATAGATGTCTGAAGGCTCAAGATATTTGAGATGTAGATGATTGATGGTGATGCAAATAGAATTGTACCACTATCCAGGACATATGTGAAAAGAGGATTATGATAACTAATGCCGTGAGTAGTATAGATGTAACGTTCGGAGTGCTGAAGGTATATGTAGGTTCAGTAGTAGGATCCAAGAGTTTATCTTTTGGACTGAGCTTGTAACTATATAGTGACTTCAGTATGATCGTGATGTGTAGTTGTATAAGTATCATCGCAAGTTATATAAGTATTGTTCGTTAATATGTCTAAGGCATAGTCGTTTGTGTAGGGTATCCTGGAGTAGTACAATCATCATTCTACAGTGAGGGATCATAGGCTTTCTTGGTCTTCTTAGCGGAGGTATCATTGTCTTTCAGAGAGAGTGGTCTCAGCTCTGATTTCTTAGGTATGTAGCTGATATCTGGTTTGCTGGTTTGGAGTTGTGACATTCTTTAGGCTTGATGTCTGACTAATGTGATAATTGTTGAGGTTGATACATCTCTGAATAGTTCTCAGGAGTAAGGTCGATTCTCATGGGTCTCTCAAGATACTCTTTCCTGATCAACTCTGGAACATGTCTCTTCTCAAAGTCTTTAGCGATGTCTCCTGGTGTAAGACCTGTGGTGGAGATGGTCTCTCTTGTTGCAGCAAAGGTGGAAGACAAGAGGTGTCTCACGCTAGTACCAGTGAAGTTGGACATAAGACTGTGAATCAATGAAGCTGTTGCCAAAGTTCGATAGAATCTGAGACGTTCACCTTGAGTTTCACACTTACTCTCAAAAACAGTGAGCAAGCGTTGTGCTTCGTAAAGAACGCCCTGTGACTTCTCCTGGTCTATCACAAGGTCTGAAAGCTGATTGAGTAATGTAACACACCGATTCAAGACTGGTTCTGTTGTTCCAATATTGGATCCTTTGATGAGATTCAATAAAGAATAGAAAGTGTGGGAGTCATTCACCTTTTGTGGGTCGAGGTGCTTCACAAGAAGCTCCATATGCAACGTTTCAAGGGTCATAGACCACAAGAAGCGATCAGCCTGTTGGTAAACCTCTTTCAAAACTCTCAGAAGCTTCTTAGTAGTTAAACCATCAACCGCCTGTGTCTTATGAGTGACTGAGTCGACCTCAAAGTAGTCTTCAAGGCTTGCCTTGGGAAGACGCAGCCATGTGTCATCGTCGTTACTCTCTGGAAGTGGCTTCTGAAGTAGCCTTGAGATGATGATGTGAGTAGGCAAGTAGGTGTTACCAAAACGTCTGTGCAAACGGCGGACAAGTGTCTCCACAATGGTATAGTAGTCCACGTTGACGCTTGGGTGTTTGATGTTGATGTCAAGCTTAACGTCATCGAACTCTTGAAGTTTGAGGATTCTGGTAATGTCGTCTTCGATATGCTTTGTAAGAGTAGAGCTTTCTTGTTCGAGTGAGAGATGAATGATGTAGGATGAAGTACCGGATATGTCAGGCAGAGGATTAAGCCTCTTTGTAGGTCTGCTTGTGTAACCTCCATGAACTGATGGCATGAAGATAGAAGGAGTGTTGGTACGGGTGGATCGAGTGCTAGCTCTGCTGTTGACTCTGTTGTGTTGGTCCTGAGCATCTGTGGCAGCTGGTGTTGCTGGTGATGTTGTTGGAGAGATTGAAATGACTTCTGTGTCAGGGAGAAGTTCAGGTGATGATCCAGACGTGTCTCCGACATCTTCGGAATTATGGATCGGTGAGCCAGGAGTGATTACGTCATCACGTGAGTTATTGCTAGGTGATGCAGGAGCCTGATCGGCCTCCTGATTGTGGGGTGGGATGAGAGGAATTCTACTACTCATGATTGAGCGCTTTTAACCTGTTACGTCCCTGTTGCGTAGAATTACTGCAATGGTAGGTAGACCTTAATAAGCGCGGGCTAGATGCGTGCTTCAGTCTAAAGTGATGATGACAAGACACCGATAGTTCTCAAAGAGACTATAGCTAAGTAGTCTTGGAGTGAAGTTGATGTGTGTGAAGTTGAAGTTGATGTTGAAGGTAACTACTGTGTTAGTTGCCAGCGTCAAACTTATGTGTTATAATGAATGGGTGATCAGATGAGTGATTCATAAGTATATACTGGCTCATATACAAGGTGTGGTAACTGCGTCCCAGCTGTCCTTTATATAGACGACGAAGTCGGCTCGGGAGAACTTCTGCCAGTTGTACACCGGCTATAGGTTACTAGCTCGCCGGGATTCTTGTAGGGCAGTTGGTCCGTTATCCTGTTCTCTATGGTTCCATACCATTCCATGTTTGTATGTGTTGGTCACACTGTCCTTAGTTAAGGATCTGGTGATTGAGTGATCGTGATATTGTTCACGTTGTGATTCTCGGGTTCCTGGTCGGCTAGACCCTAGATCACTCCATTGGAGACTAGGTCCGGTCGGCTCGGGACTGAGATTGCTCCATCGGGGACTAGTTCCGCCTGGAGCTAGTCAGGTTACTTTGGACCCGGCACCGCCTTCCGGCATGTCATGTATGTCAGGCTCAACAAGTTGCGAGGTACGGGATTCCCAAAGAGGAACATCAAAAGAAATTCCCTGCATAAAGATGCATATTCATGCACGTAATCATCACACACATGTGGCACGGGGCTGGTCACACAACAAAAAGGTCGTACTTCACCAACCGTCTTTTCAACACACTTCCAGACTATAAAAGCAGCCCATCCCCGTCTTCCAATGCTCTCAGACAATATTCATTTCCACATCATCAGCATTCACCGCTATCCGTTCGCTCAACAAACACGCAACAATAACTCACACAATGTTCTCCAAGACTATCGCTGCTCTTTCCTTCGCCGCTCTCGCTTTGGCTGACTCCGAGACCTTCGGTTTGGTTGTCATCAGATCTGGCTCCCAGTACCAGTACTCTTCCATCTCTGTTACTGACGGCCAGTTCGCCATTGGTACTGAGAACTATGTTGAGGGTGTCATCACTGACGATGGTCTCTTCAAGTTGACTGACGGTTCTTACGCTGTTGTCAAGGATGACGGTATCTACACTGGTTCTGAGGGTTCTTCTCCATTCGCCATCTCCGGCGGTTACTTGGCTTACTCTGGCTCCTCTGGATTCTCCATTAACAACAATGTTGTCATTGCCGGTTCATCCGAGGGTTCCCCAGTTGCTCTGAGAGCCACACTCTCATCTGGTTCCGCTGCCTCTGACTTCTCACCATCTTCTACTTCCGACGAGACCACAACCACTCCAGTCAACAACACCACCAACAACAGTAACGACACAGTTCCTACTATCCCAGATGTCGTCAACGGTGCCGCTGCTTTGTCCGGTGCTGGTTTGGGTGCTGTCCTCGCTGCCGCTGCCGCTTTGTTGATCTAAACTTCTTGATCACACACAAAATGCATGTGGGCTCTCATTCTGGGCTCAACGGACACGAACCTCCCCACTTCTCCCACCTTTTATGACAACTTTTCTTCTTTCTTGGATCAATAGGTGATCCCTTCTTCAACTGTTTAATATTAAGCATCTTACACCGGATACTCACATAAGCTGTAGTCGAACATCAACTGCAATTGCATATGTTCATTAGTGTACAATCCTTACTTATCTGCATGGATTCAGCCTGAACCCACACCTGTTCATTACTCGTTCCTAGCAACACAGAATGCATCAGAAACCTCAATGGCCTCATATGTACCCTGCAAGCTTGTCAGCACTCTGTACTCGTAGGCATAGATTTCAGCCACCTTGTGGGTCTCCACAACTTGTGATTTCTTCTTTCCTCTTCTAACCTCAACCTCCTCAGTTCTCACGTAAGTCAGCGAAAATGGCGGCGTACCTTCAAATGAAAAGATGATCTCAGCCTGGTCACCCTCATGGATATCCTCAATAATGGCACCACCTTGCGAAACCTCAACTGATGGAATTGGGTTCACTGGGATAGCGAGTCTCTCAAATTGCTCAATGTTCTCCGCAAGTGTAAAGTTGACCACACAGTTGGACGAAGAATCTTCAACCGAGAGAATGGAAATGGTACCTGGCTCAGATGCCATTCTGACAAACTGTGTGGACTGCTCAGTGGTCTTCAACTGCAAGCCATTAAAGTCATAGACAATGGTAAATGGCGGCGTTCCAATCAACTGGTAGCCAATATGGTCTCCGACACAGTAGTTGACACTGGAATCAAGCTGGCTGATCTTTGGCGTGTCTGTGATCGAGATTGAGATGTAGTTGTTGTCTGGGAATTCATCTTGGATACAACCATCAGCATCACTGATCTTGACAATGGTGACAATGTGATTACCCAACTTCAAGCCACGGTAGAGGTCTCTGAGATCAGAGGAGGCATCGATAGAGTTCAATGTCACAAACTCAGACTTGGAACTGCTCTCGTGGAAGATCTCAAATGTGATTGCAAATGGTCCGTTGTTTTCAAGGTTCAATCTGATAGGTTCCAATGCGCTTGCATCCAGCAAGTTAGTGGTGCAGGTTCTGTAAACTTTTCTCTTGTTCTTGAACTCTCCATTTGGGGAAGAGCTCACGTGTTGCTTCACAGTGATATCCTGAGTGTGGTGGTGGATCTTCTCAAGGTCATGCTTCGTGTAGATAGAATCGTAGATGCCAGTGATGAAGTACTTGTAGTCACCACCCTTATCGTTGGCGAGTCTCAAAGAAGCAAACTTCGTAGCAACAGAAAGCGACTGGGATGTGCGGCGGCCAGAAGGATCAAGAATGGCGTAATCAATCACAAATGGAGGAGATCCTTGCAGCGAAAGATCAATAGAGCTCTCGTGATACTGACAGACATTCTTCTTTTCATAGAGATCGTCTCTCACCTTGTTGATTTCACCCTGCTGCGAAACAGAGAGAGATGGCTTTGGAAGGTAACTGATCTCCAAAGTGGAGAATGAACCAATGGTACCCGGACATTCAGAGTCCCTGACAGACTTCAGTTTGTAGACACCTGCCTTCTCGACTTCAATGAACGACTTGTGAATGTTCTTGAAACTCTTAGCCTCATTGGCAATCAAGTTACCATCAAAGTCAAAGACTTCGTACTCCACACGGAATGAGCCATCACCGAACAATCTGAGAGGCAATTCAACGGACTCTGACTCCTTGATCTTGAGTTTGTTTTCGTTCTCTGGAACACCGAATCCAACAGATGGAACATCCCTTCTCACTCTGATCTTAGCATCAGCACCGTTCAAGTTGACCAAACAACCAGTTGTGTCCTCAATAGCCGTCAATGAGACAATGTACTCGCCACCGATCTTGAATTCAGGAGTTTCAATTTCCAGGAAGTTCTGAGTAATATCCTTGATGCTGTATGGGACTCTCTTGTTGGTGATTGTCTCGATGATCTCATAGTCCAAAGTGAATGGAGCCTCACCCTTCAGCTGGACTGGAATCTTTCCCTTTCCACCCAGACAGAGTGACTTTGCGGCACCAACATTCGAAATAATAGCACTTGGCTTGACTCTCATGGATGTGGTGAACGTGTAGTCTTCAGCAGGGGAGAGGACAATTGGGTCAGAGTATAGACTGTCCTGCAAAGTGGTGAATGAAATCTCGTAGTTACCCTCTTGAGATGGCTCATAGTTGAAACGGTGTCTGGTACCCTGAGACTGGAGCCTCTTTGTGTCTTGGTGGTGGCGCTTGCCGCCTTCGATTCTGTAGATCTTCTGTTCGAAGTTGAATGGTGGTGTACCAACAAAGGACAAGTCAAAGATGAGACCAACCTGTCCAACACACGAGTCGGTGATTGGTTTGGAGCTGACCTTCAACTGTGGGACCACAGGTAGAGAAACTGATACTGATGAGCGACCGCGGATCAGAGCTGGACAGAACTTCGACTTGACTGTGACCAGCGTGTATGTTCCAGGTTTTTGGATGTTGAGATCATCGTTCGAGTTCTTGAAACGGTGCTTGATGATCTGGGTCTCCTCTTCATCCTCGGAGATAAACTCAATCTCTGCATCAAATGGGCCATCAGCAATATCTGATTGATCAATGTCCAGGAACAGGGATCTCTTGAGTTCTGAGTTCTTGTTCAATCTTTCTTCAAGATGGACTTTTGGAAGGTCATGAGTGTAGAAGCTCTGCAAGAGGCCATACTGCTTAAACAAGTCATCGTCGTTTCCCAGTGCCTGCGTGAAGTCGACAACGTTTCCAAGACCATCAACAATTTGCTCAATTCTGAAACTGAAGTCACCAATCTGGTTGGCATGATTATCCAATTCAACATTCAGAGACTGTGCCTTAGCCCAGCTCAAGTCTCCGAGCTGTTCCTTTGTGAGCATCTTGGTGTTGCCATGGCTCAGCAACGGACTCTGGAAGAACTCTGGCTGGATGGACTGGTCGTTGAACTCCTGGACCTCGTGGTTGATGAACTTCTTATACTTGAGCTTCAAAGGAGGAACACCATCAATTGTGAACTTGACAGCGTATGGATCACCTTGACACTTGTATGCAGAAAGCTCGTCAGCATTACTGATCTGAGCAGTTGGGCAGAATGGAATGATGAGTGGAGAACGATATGTTCTCAGCCCGAGGTACTTTGAGTCCAAAGCCTGATTGATCTCGTAGAGACCGGTCTTCTTGACTGGGAGGTTGATATAGTGGATGCTTGGACCGGAAACAGTATCCTTCTCGTACAAGGCATTGATGTTGCTGGTGTCAAACCTTTTGATATCCTTCTTCGTGAAGTTGAGAAGAACTGATGTGGCAGAGTCAAAGTCTGTGTATGCGACCTGGATGAAGTCAATCTCAGAACTGGCATTGAGTCTAATTGGGACATTGATCTGGTAGTTCGAGGCACCAAGGGGCAAGCAGAAACTGTCTTGGAATGGGTTCAGCTGGATAGTGTTCTCAGGAAGGATCTTGATAGTGTGGGAACCCTTGAAGTGAGACCCTTTGTCAAACTTGCCTGTGTTGACAGTACTGCCCAGAATAGTGAGATCTCTGCTATTGTACCTTTTCCAGGTAGCCAACAGAACGGAAACCATTGGGAAACTCATTTCACTAGCCAAGAACAAAGTGATCAAAAACATCGTGATGATTTGGAGGATCACAATTGGTCTCTTATAGGTGAGTGATGGGATCCTCAAGGCTGGGAGGAAGTAGATCAGCGCTGTGTCGTAGAAGAGGTATTTGGTGATGAAATTGAAGTGCTGACTCGGAAATGATACGCCCAGTAGTGCTGAAATTGGGAGATTGCTTTTGAATAGTATCAGATCGTAGAGCTTGTACGCCTGGATGATGGCGAAGATGACGAGCACAAATGCCCTTTGAGAGCCGACGTCCAATATTGTTGCTGGGATGAGTGTTTGGTGTACATGGATGAACTGCTTTGGGATATCTGGTGTTTTGGAGTCCACCTGTTTGAGCTGTCTTGAGTGCCGATGCGTCTTTTCCTGCTCGGGCTCTTCCCTGGTAGCACGGTGACGGACTGTGCCAGGTGTGCCTGGATAGCCCGCTGGTTGGCCGTAGAGCTCGCTCAGCCTTTGTCGTCTGGATCTTTCCATTGTGCCACGACTGTGATTGTTCAATAGGCGCGTGGATGTTCTCAGAGCTGCAAAACACGTTGTTTGTTGACATTTTGGAGGAAGTGATCTTGAATTTTTTGCCGTGAAGAGAGAAAACATACCAAAACATCCCAAAACGGTAATAGCCGAATCAGGATATGAGCGCGGGGTTAGCAGCCCCGTCGTTCTAGTACCGAAGAATGTCACCTCAAGACGTCAAACAAATAGCTCTCTCGAAGGCCGTGATATAGTGTAAATAGAAGGGCTCGAGACCAAAATGACCGTCACACTGAGCAGCTTGACTGGCTTCCCCGTGAGGAAGGTGCTAGCGAAGTACATTAAGTTCGTGGGCCCCGGTATCATGATTTCAGTGGCTTACATGGACCCCGGCAATTACTCCACGTCCGTCTCGGGAGGAGCAAACTACCAGTACAAGATGCTGTTCGCAGTGTTCATCTCCAACATATTCGCCATTGTTCTCCAGAGTCTTTGCATCAAGCTTGGCACAGTTACTGGCCTCGACCTCGCACAAAACTGCCGCAAGCACCTACCGAAATGGCTCAACCTCTCGCTCTACGCCCTCGCTGAGCTCGCCATCATTGCAACAGACCTAGCGGAGGTCGTGGGCACTGCCATTGCTCTTGAAATCCTCTTTCAGATTCCACTCGAATACGGTGTTCTGCTGACAGTGTTGGACGTCATCATTATCCTCTTCGCGTACAACCCTGAATCGAACTCCATGGGCAGCATACGAGGGTTTGAGATGTTTGTCAGTGTCTTCGTGTTCCTCACCGTGAGCTGCTTCGTTCTCGAACTATTCAGAATCGAGGTTCCTAACAAGTGGGAAGTCTTGGAAGGATTTCTTCCATCCAAGGAGCTCACCGAGGAGAAGGGTGCATACTTGGCTTTGGGGATTCTTGGAGCGACTGTTATGCCACACTCGTTGTACCTTGGATCTTCGCTTGTCAAGCCACGTCTAGCTGAGTACGACCAGAAACACAATCATGAAAGAAATCATCCTGACAAGCCATCCGTTCACGCCATCGAGTACTCTCTCACCTACTCATACGCGGAGCTCATCATCTCCCTGGTTTTCATCGCCACTTTTGTCAACTCAGCCATTCTCATTGTGGCCGGTGCAACGCTATACGGCCAACCAGATGCAGATGACGCTGACCTTCTGACCATCTACGAAATGCTCACGCGGTACATCTCTCCTGCAGCAGGATTCATCTTCGCCCTTGCAATGCTGTTCAGTGGACAAAGTGCCGGTATTGTCTGCACAATGGCTGGACAGATCGTCAGCGAGGGTTTCATCGAGTGGTCATTTGCACCTTGGATCAGAAGAATCATTACAAGACTCATTGCTATTGTTCCTTGTCTCTTTGTCACTCTCACAATGGGAAGAAAGGGTATTGCTGACATTCTGAACGGAAGTCAAGTTGTGCTTTCTATGATTCTGCCGTTTGTGTCAGCTCCTCTCATCTATTTCACATGCAAGAAGGAGTTCATGCAAATTGATGTTGTGGAAGATAACAGCGATACCGAGTCAGAGGGACTGATCTCTAGAGTAGAAGTGGAGAGTTACGGTGCCACTGGAGCCTCTCCAATTACCAACAAAAGCACCAAGGACTACACGAACGGGACGTTGTTGGCATACGCTGGTATCATCACCTGGGCAACAATTGGCTTCTTCAACTTCTACCTCATTGTCTCATTCTTTTTAGGAAAGGACGTTCACTTCTGAACACCTATAAAGACAGGTCCCACTGGTTTGGGTTCTACGCATCATCACTCTATAGAATACAGTCATTATATTTGAAGCAGTGTAGTGGGATAAACACAAACACAAATCAGCCCGGAGATCATCCACAAAAACTATCTGGTTCTCGTCTTGTACTTTCTTTTTGGTCCGTTGGTGTTCTGTTGAGGAACGGGAAGTGTTCCTGGGTAGATGAACTGTTCGGTTGGGATCAATGGGGATGGTTTCACATCTGGGACGATATCCTGATCGTAGATGACATCCTTCAAAAGTCTATAACATCTGTAGTAGACATCTTCCTCCTCCTTGGTAGGCCTTTTCACTCCCTTTGCGTATCTCTCCTTTCTGAGAGACTGGAGTTTAGCCAGCTGAACGTTGAGATACTCAGCTTCTGTACCATTCTCATATGCCTGAATCTCCTCCTCTTCTATCAAGTTGTGAGGGGCCCATTCGTACAAGTTGATGAAGTCATCAGCAGTGAGCTCACCGTTCGTTTCCACCTTGGCATCACTCTCAGTATTGTTCAGTTCTGTCTCACTGGCATCCTGGCTTGGAGCAGCGTCCTGTGTTGCAGCAGGATCCTGGGAGTCACCCATCACCTCGTCCCTTGGTGAAACCTGCGCTCTCCACTTTTCCAGCTTCTTATATCCAATACTTTCGAGCCAGAGACGACCTTTGTTAGTTGACGACACAACAAACGTCTGCTCATCCAGAACTGGGGCAAAACTCTGTAAATCACTCGTCTCAAGCCACTTTGCGGTTGGAAGGGAGTACCAGTTTGGATGCAAGAACCTGCTCAGTATCTCACTCGACTGAGCATTCATCTGCGGTAGCCTGCTGATGTGCGGTGAAAGGTCACCAAGTGGCACTGCTGGAGTCGTGGCTGTGGTAGGGATGACTTTTGTTGTCGTCAGCGTTTCTGGGAGGATTACTTCTCTCTTATCAAGTGTCGAACGCTCGTTCAACGAAGAGAATAGGGGAACGTTGTTTTGTGTGAGAACAACATATGCCTCAGAATGACCAATGTTGTATGATGTACTGATCTTGTCAAAGTCATCGGCCAACATCCCTTCAAATCCAGATCCCTCATGATTCTCCCATGTTGTCTCGTTTGAAGCCTTCAGTTCATCAATGCTGATATGGAGACGGTAACACTCTCTGAGGAGCAATTCGGTAGAGAACTTGTAAAAACGGTCAGCCTCAACGTAGTCTGGGGCTCCAATTTCGAGGTCGTTGATCTTGATAAAGGACGCAAGCCAGAGGTCATGGTAGAACTGATAAGGTGACGAGTAACCCTTGGCTTCAAACTTGTCTGTGATTGTTGTTGTTTTGAATTCTGTGTTATCGGTGATGAAATTGTTGTATGACGTGGAGATCAAGAGAGGATCATGTTCGAGTAGATCCTTTGGTAGTGGTGTTATGAGGACACTTTGCTTGTCGGCACTGTACCATTGGTGTTAGTAATCGATATTCGAAGGTAATAAATCGAGGCAACAGAGGAGAGAAGTCACATACTTTTTGAGAACGCTGTAAACGTTTGTTAAAGTCTCTTGCAAGAGCGCAGAAGCCTTGCCTGTGTCGGTTGTTAGTACATCATCAATAGAGACAGGAGTACGCGTCGGGAGGTGGTTCTTTGGGCGAAAGTTGCGGGCACACCAGCCAAACACAACCATCGCAGAATAGAGCTCTCTGAGCGTAAATGTGGGCGAACTCACCTGTTTGCACACCGTTTGCCGTCATTGTTGGCCGGGTTTGGACGAGCGCTTCGTTGTTGTTGTTTGTTCACGGTCGCGTTCAACGTTGTGTCGGCGCTTCAATTTTTCTAGTGGCTGTCGATATTGGGTGGAGATTCGCGAAATGTCGTTATTTGCCTAATTCGGAAGTTGTCCGTATTGGGACTTGTACTCATGGCTCATGGCTCATGGCTAAATGCATTCAAAGTCGCTCTATTCACCGCCAATTCTTCTATTCAAGGTACAACTCAGTCACTCCTGAACCCACTTGCCGTCCACCCGGTTCTGCACAACCTTCACTGGCTTCAAGTCCCAGCCCACGCCTCCGTTACCGACCGTTGCACCGTATCTTGGAACAACATAGCACTCTCTCTTGGTGGAAGAAAGGAGCTTTGGAGCATATGGAGGGCCCAATGGCTTCGAGTAAGTGATTAATCCACTCGTCTTTGCCACGTTGGCAAGTCCCATAGCAGTCACATTGCACAGCACTCTCATTCTGCGCTTTGGAAGTCTTGCAGAGTTTGGGTTGTTATTGGCTCCCATGGTGATGGACTCGTAGACAACATAAGAAGGTGGAATCTCACCGGTAGTGCACATGATCGATGATGGATGGATGAAGACGTACGGAGAGTCACCTTCCTCGTTGCTCATAGTAGGCGTGACAGACAGGTACGGAATGTTGATGATGTCTGTCTTGCTCGTCAGTTTGGCATCTGTGTCAACAAGGTCTGCTCTGATAGCAACGTGGTCAACAAAGCCGGCACCAATCACCTGCTTCAAAAGCTTCACCTGATCCTCCTTAGGAAGGCCAACTTTCAGATCAGATTCAGTAACATCTGCTGCGACATTCTCCTTGGTGGTCAACGACTTGACAATGTATGTCACCTGCTTTCTCAGCTTCTTGATCTCCTCCATCAGCTTTGGTCTGAGGAAATTGTCTCTGAGGAAAGCAGCCTGCTTCTCAGGCTTAACCCAGTCAAAGGCACACACAGCACTCAGAACTCTCAAGGCGTCACTGTACTTGTCGAGTTTGCTGAACAGCTGTCTTGAGGAGTAGTACTTTGTTCTGATACCACGCTTCATTTCAGTCTCTTCGAATGTCTCTCTCACCTCTTCTTCGGCCTCGTCATCATCATCATTAGAGATCTTCTTCACCTCTGCAATTCCCAATTCGTTCTCATTGATCAACGGATCACCAACGGAAAGAGCAGAAACAATAGCAACAACATAAGGCATGCATCCTCTCTGGTTTCCCAACATCAACATCTTGGCGAAGCGGGGGCTCATTGGGAACAAACTCATGTTCTTACCCAGATCGGTGATGTGGCTCTCATCTGTCAAAGCTCCGAGCACCTGTAAGAGTTTTTCGGCCTTGCGGAGTTGCAATCTCTCAGGTGGTGTAGGGAAGGGGAAGTTCACAACTTGATGGATACCCATACTCTTCATCGTGAGAACAACACTCTCAATTGGCATGCGCAGAATCTCTGGAACAGAGAATTGTGGGAAATCTCTCTCGTAGACAGCAGACGAGTATAGACGGTAACAATGACCAGGACCGGTACGACCTGCTCTACCAGCCCTCTGGTTGGAACTGGCTTTACTCACCCAATCAACTTCGTAACTCTGGACCCCGGTGGCCATATCATACTTGCGCTCCTTGGCTCTTCCAGCATCAACAACGTATCTGATACCAGGAATTGTCAAAGAAGTCTCAGCAACGTTGGTGGCCACAATACAGAGACGACTGCCCTTTGGTGGATCATTGAACACTTTCATCTGGTCCTTTGTTGGAAGCAGAGAGTAGAGTGGTAACACATAGAGGGGATCTTTGTCCGTCTGTCCTTCTTCAAGTGTCTCCTCAAACCCTTCTTCTTCTCCATCTTCGTCACTCACATCACCGTCGTCAATCTCCTCGCCATCGTCATTCACTTGGATACTGAAATCAATGTCCTCAGCCTCAACGTCAGCCTGTTTCGCACTCACACGCACCTGTGTCACTTCTTCTTTTGAATGCTGTGTGTACTTGCCCTTAGTCTTCTTCTTCTCTGGGAATGGGAACTCGTTCTGCAGCTTCTTGACAAGAGAAGTGATTTCATTTTGGCCAGTCATGAAAATCAGAATACCACCTGGAGGCAGTTTCTGATGGATCTTGGTTGCCTTTCTGTACGCTTCGTCAACGTAGTTGTGGACAGTTCGTTTGTTGAAATGAACAGAGACAGAGTACTGACGGGCCTGAACCTCAAGGATGGGTGGTGGAGTCTCAAACAACGTCTTGTTTTCACTGAAGTCAGCAACTCTCAATGTAGCCGACATGATGATAAGCTTGAGTGGTTTGTACTTCTGCGGGTTCTCAGTACAAAGCTTGCGACGGAGTCTGACAACTCGACTGAGCATACCGATAAGGATATCTGTGTTGATGTTACGCTCATGGGCCTCATCAATGATGATGGATGAGTACTTCTCCAAGATAAAGTCTGTCATCATCTCACGAAGCAACACACCATCTGTCATGAACTTCATTCTTGTGCCCGCCTTTGTGGTAGAGTCAAAACGGATCTGGTAACCAACCTTGTCTCCATGGTCTCCGAGTTCGTTCGAGACACGGTTTGCCATAGAGACAGCTGCAACTCTTCTCGGTTGTGTGATACCAATCATACCGGGGTTCTCGGGACTATCAGCAGATCCGAATCCAGATTCGTAGAGGAACTGAGGAACCTGTGTTGTCTTACCAGAACCAGTCTCACCACAGATGATAACAACATCGTTGTGATGGATCGCTTCCATAATTCTGTGTTCTTCACCAAAGACTGGCAGCTGCATTCGTGTCTCCTGGATCTCGTCTGGTCTGTTGACAGTCACAAAGAATGCCTTACGCTTGCTGTTCTCGTCAACAGGCACGTTCTCATCCTTCAAACCATCAATCAAATCCTCTGGACGGTTAACCCTCTGGTAATTCTTGTAGTCGTAGTCAGGAAGTGCAAGGTTGATCTCCTGGCGACCTTCAAGCTTTCTGATTTGCTCGTCAGCCCACAACTTGAAATCATCAGCTCTCGCACTGTGTGCGAATTTCGAACCAGGGGTAGGCTCATCCTGGTCATCATCAACCTCGTCATTATCTTCTTCTTCGTCTTCGTCTTCTTCCTCTTCCTCATCGTCTTCATGTTCACCATCAGACTGTTCTTCGTTTGCAGTGGTCATGCCCTCATCTGAGTCTTCTTCAATGCCTGCCTCGGTCTCATCATCCTCATCATCTTCTTCAGCCGAATCATCCTCAGAACTGGATCCGAAGTCGTTATCGTCTTCAACCTCGAGCTTTCCCTTGTTCTTTGTTCTTTTGAGATCTTCATTCTCAACCATAGCACGCCAGTTGTACTTCTTTCGTGGTGCTTTCTTGATCTTCTCAGTATTCTGGAAGCCGAAACCAGAAGCTATACCTCCAGCAGCTGGTCTCATATCAATAAAACCGGAAGATTGAGTAGATCCTGGACCAAAGGAGCCAAACTTCTCCTCACTTGAGGAGTCCTCATCCTTCATGTCTTCATCCCAGTCACGCACTTCACGCTTCTCATAGAGGATCTCATTAGTCTCTTCAGTGGAACGTCCTTGCTTCTCCAAAGACAAAGCTTCGGCAAACTGCTCCTTCCTTGTCAGCTTTCCAGTACCAAGAAGCTTGGAGCTCTTGAGTAGTGTTGTATCAAATGCAGACTCCTTGAGCTTCTCGATCAAGACTTTCTTTTCCTCCCTCTTGAGCTGATGGTCAATGTACTTGTCAAGTCTCTTTCTCTTCTGTCTTGAGATCTTGGTCTCTGTGTCTGGCTTGAGCTGCTCTTCCAATCTCCTCTTCTTGTCCTCACGTTCTTCATTTGTCATCGGCTGGAGGATCTCAGCGTTTGGGTCTTGTTCGACAGGCTCTGCCACTGGTTGTTCCGGGGTCTCTTCATGACGGTGGAACTGTTTCTGGCGGGCCTTTTTCAGCTTGTCTTGTTTCGAGAGCATACCCGAGCGGGCCTTCTCGTTGAACCTCTTTCTGTACTTTCCCATTGTAGTGCAGTTCTGGGCGGGTTTAGGTGAAGATTTGAGAGAAATGGAGTGCTGTTTGATGGCTTCTCCGCGATGAGCTTTGAATTTTTTTAGAGCTCGGGAAACACCGGGGCTCGCAACGCTGTTTGGGTGCTGAAAGCGGCGGGTGGGCGGTGGGCAGGCTCGGGACAACGACGGGGATCCCTCAGAGAAAGGGAGAACGTACTGGAAAAGACACCCAATTGACGGTCGTGAGGGACAGGATGGACGTGCAAGAGGGAAGCTACGGGATTCTCGAGAAGCCGAACGTTGCCCGTGTGCGCTTCGGACCTTACGAGCTGGACACTTGGTACGGCTCAGCAGTGTACTTTGCCCGAGACCAGAAGTCACTGGGATTCAGGTACTCCAACGACGAGGTCAATGCAAAGAAGAGACCTTCGTTCAACACCAACTCGACATGGCTTGACAAGCTGTACATCTGCGACCGATGCTTCAAGTACACAGAACTCGCCGACGAGTTTGAACAACACATGTTGGCTTGCACCTACACAGACTTCCAACCGGGCAAGATCGTCTACAAGGACACTTCACACACAATAAGAAGGGTACGAGGCTCCAAGCACAAACTCTTCACACAAAATCTCTGCCTGTTTACCAAGCTTTTCCTCGACAACAAGTCCGTCTTCTTCACTGTGGACTACTTCGAGTTCTACATCATCTACGACATCGAAACCAACAAGCCCATGGGCTTCTTCTCCAAGGAGCTTCTATCCACCGAGAGAAACAACCTCGCATGTATCCTGGTATTCCCACCTTATCAGAGGCATCGTCTTGGAACACTGCTGATTGCCTTCTCCTACGAGCTATCCAAGAACGACAAACTGATCTCAGGCCCAGAGAAGCCTCTCTCTCCATTTGGTCTCGTGGGCTATCTGAAGTACTGGGGAAAGATCATTTCCAGAGAGCTTGTATTTGGGGACTTCAAGGGCCAGTCATCGGTTACACTTGAAGAGCTCTCAACACAGACGGGACTACGACCAGAAGACATCACCATGACCCTCAAGTACATGAACGTCATTCTCACAAAGGACAATACGCTACGCATCGACAAAACAATGCTTAAGAAATGGGTGATCGACAACAAGGTCACCAACAAGCCACTCTGCAAACAAGAGTGCCTACTGATTGAGTAAAAGACAAACAAACAATGATCAACACCACATGTATATAAAGATGTAGGTTCATGTAGACTCAAACAACATCTGAATCTCTTCAACTCTTCTCTTACGTCTTTCCTCTTCCTCGGCCTCAACGGCTTCACCAATTGTCCTCTTTCTCTCCTGGATCTTGAGCATCTTCTCTTCAATACTGCCCTCCATGATGAATCTAACCACCTTGACTGTGTTGGACTGGCCAATTCTGTGGATACGATCAATAGCCTGGTCTTCAACACTTGGTGACCACCAAGGGTCACACATGAATGCTCTTGATGCTTCAGTCAAGTTCAGACCAACACCACCAGCCTTCAAAGACAGCAATAGAACAGTCACCGAGTTACGAGGTGTCTTGAACTCCTTCAGGACAGCACCTCTTTTGTCCAGGGACAATCCACCATGGAACTTGAGCACCGTGAACCCATGCTCTTTTTGAATCTCTCTCTCCATGACATCCAAGAATGTAGAGAACTGAGAGAAAACAACGACATTCTCGTTCGGAGAGGTGTCCTTGATGATTCTCAGGTGCTGCAACAAAGCATTCAGCTTGGATGACCTCAAACTGTCATCATATCGTTGTAAACGGTAATCGACACCAGTATTGACGGCAAGGTCATGCTCCTTCGGTTGCAGCAGCTTGGAACTCGAGATCGGAGAACGGCAGTTTGGACAAAGAGGAAGATTTCCATGAAGACCCTGATAGTTGCAATGCTCCAAAATACAACCCAGACAAAAGGCATGACCACACTCGGTGAATGCAATTTCGTCAAACCCAATGGGCTGACTGGTGCAAATGGAACACTCCAAATTGTCGATCTTTGGATGCATCTCGGTAATCTTTGATTTGGCGATGTTGAGCTCATTTACTGGGAAAGCACCCGAGTTGTCTCCGAGAAGGTGTTGTGGAATATCCACAGGTGTCACAAGCTTGGAAGAAATGTCATCATCCATCTCATCTCCTCCTCCTCTGATCAGGTCAAGGTGACAACAAATCTGTCTCAATCTCAAAATATGCACAAGAATCATGGTGTACTTCTTCAACAAGTCACCTCTTCTTAGCCCATCCTGGACCGAAGATTCCGCTTGAGCGAGGTACCAGCCATACATGGCCTTCTCTCGAGGACTGAACTTGATTCTTTCGATAACCACTTCCTTGGACGGAAGCTCAACCAATGGTTTACCGTTCTTCTTCATGTTCTTGGTTCTTCTCAACAGGATAGGCTCAAGAATAGACTGAACGACATCCAGTGCTTGCTTGTAGTCTTTGTTCTCGAACGGCGTCGTGATGAATGTGTTCCAGTATGAGATGTTCGACCATGGTTGGAGCTCAAGGAACTTGATGAGCGAGTACAGGTCATCCAATCTGTTGATGATAGGGGTACCAGTGAGAATCCACTTTCTTGCACTCTGCACATCGTATATCGCCTTGGTCGTCTTGGCCATTCTGTTTCTGATGTTATGACCTTCATCAAGAACAACTCTGAAGAACTTCACAGAATAAAGCCCACTCTTCGGGATTTCCTCCGTAACACCCCCGCTGACAAGTTTTGACCACTCATTTTGAACCGTACCATAGGTTGTGAAGACCACCAGTGGCGCTTTGTCTTTGCACAGCTGTGCACGTAAATCTGTTCCAGTCTCACTGCCGTAGTACACGAGGAATGTGTTCTCATCTCCGTTGGCCTTTGTGAACTCGTCCTGCCACTGCTGAAGAAGAGATGTGGGGACCACCACAAGTGTTGTGTTGAAAGCATATCGTTCATTGAACGCGTCAGTCGAGTTGTAGAGCTTGTCAAATGGAACACTGTGAATGAGGGACAACGTAGACACGGTCTTACCGAGACCCATCTCATCAGCAAGAATACCACCTCTGCACATACTCTTCAAGACAGGTTTCTCGAGGGAGAATTCACCAGAGTAGAGATTACCATAGAAGAACTTCTCTTCGAAATGTGGACGCCTCGTGTCATCTCTCATAATAACCCATGAGCGATCTCTTGGCCATTTGAACTCCTTCCACAATGGATTGATCAGGTCACCAGTATCCTTGTTCTCTAGCTCCCTTTCGCTCTGCATCATCCACGTGAGACCTTGTTTCTGATAAGATCTGAGTTGAAGCTTGAATGACTCTTTAGTCTCTGTTTCAGGCAATGTCTCCATGATCGTCTCTGTCTGCGTTCTTCGGTAAAATTCCTTGAGTTGATTCAGGTTCATCTCATCCATTGGCTGACTCGCAGCACGGTCCTGGGACCCGAGGTTTGCAACCTGCTCATCGTCATCAAGATCAATCACCTCAACAACGTCAGGATCGTCAGCATGTGCCGCAGCCGTCGCATCTCCAGAGGACACTTGGAAGTCAAGCTTGTTGAAAAGCTCAACCATAGCTTGTTGGCGTCTTCTCACAGATTGTTCACCCGCCGTCTCATGCGTTGTATTGTTGAAACCACCATTTCTCATCTGTTGCAAGTCACTTTCAAAACTTTGGGCCGTCTCCTTGTACTTCTCGAACAGCTTGGAGGTCAAGTAGCAGTCCAATTGAACAATGAACGAGTCTCCAGTGCTGAGTCTCCCATCACATAAAATCAAGGTAACATCAAAGTCACAGATGTCTTGGTCGATTAGTGGGAAAAGAATTGCCGCGATGTCTTCTGGTAGTCTTCCGACCTCCTTCCTCTTGGTGGGAATTGTATCGTCCTGTACCAACTTGAGGTACGAAGCAACGTGGTTTTTGTTCTTTCCACGCTTTGGAACTTGACTTGTTGCACTTTTAGACACTGTGAGAGGTGTACCGTATGGGATTGGACTCACGGTTGGTCTTGTTGCCCACGCAAGGATTTGCAAAGATCCAATGAAGCGTCTCCACTTGTACTTGTTAGTTGGCACTGCAAGCCCACGTTCAATCATGGCACGGATAGCTCTTCTCTTTGAAGGGATTGGACTTGACGAGATGTTCATATGTGATGCAGATCTCCGGGTCAACTGTGATGATGCTTGATGTAGGATGGATGATGGTACTATCGAGGATGAGACAGATCCTTCGTCTGATGATGAGAATGGTATGCTCGGAGCAACGTATGTCTGGAACGCACTGTTGTTGTCATAGTAGGAGTTTACTGATGCAATGATCGGGTTGTCTTCGTCTTTGAATTGCTGGAACAGCTCTTTGGACTTGTGTGTAGGAAGATCCGGTATGATGGCTTGAATCTGTGACTCGAAGAGGACGTAACTGTCATAGGGATCCTCGACATCCTCAGCGTCGCTGTCTTGCACAAACAAGTTCTGGTTTGCTCCAAAAGCACTGGTGTCCGATTCTTGAGCAGGCGATGAGTATTCTGGTGTAGCATGAGCTTCTGGATCACTGTGGACCTGTCGCAGATTCTTCTCCACGAAGAGCCTGTGGTGCTCTGGAATAAGGTCCGCTGACGGCTCCTCTTTGAAGAACCTCGGTGATTCTTCTGTCATTGAGATGTGGCTTGTAATGGAGCAGAGAAAGGGGAGATGGGTCTCTGTATTCTTTGGTTTGGCGTGTACATCATCTCCTCCATACGCGTCTGATTTCCACGACGCGTCTCGGAGTTCAAGACAGTGGCGATTCTTGAGTTCCTGATCCGGAAGGTGGATCTAATTCTGGTTTATTGCTAATAATGAACACCCGGACATCTTGCCCGAGCCCAAACATGGCAGCAGCAGCCCTCTTAACAACATCGTCGAGTTTAAAGTGAGCTCAAACCAGCCGTCTTTTTGGCCCAACATAACACGGAGAACACAGCATGGCGAACTACTGGTTCACAAAGATTGTGGGGCATCCGGTTGTGCGGATATGGTCGTACCGCTCGACCTTCTTCATCTTCATGACCCTGTTCATCGGGTTCTGCTCCGTTGTGCCAATTGACTCCATCTCACAGGCGTCTCAGTCCGACAACAACTACGCACTGAACACATTTGTTGTTGTAGGTGCTCTTGTTCTGTTTGGTGTGACTGCTGGTGTGATCGCTACTCTCCGTATTTACAAGCTGCGAGTTGCTATGCAAGACATACCGAAGAGATATGTACCCATTGAGCCAAACGACTTACCGAAGGGTTGCAGCAAGATGATTGCTGACAACATTGCAACATGTGAAAATGTGAGAACACTGTCTTTGCAAACACCGAAAGAGGTGAAACACCCAGGGTTATCAGGGCCGGACTCTGAACTCCTCCCACCGCACTTGAAGTTCGATGACGCAGTACGAAGCATTGGTTTGAAGCTGAAGTGGGACCGCAGGTTTGCGGCTTCTGATGTACGGATCCCCGAGAACCTCAGCTTCAGAGAATCTGTCGCTTACTTTCAGACACAGCTGCCTTCTACGGACCCGAACCTCTGCAAAGAGTATGTGGAGTGCTACGAAGAGCTTCGCTACTCTGGAAAGCTAATAACTGAAGAGCAGTTTGTCTCGTTCATGGAGCTTTCGATTGACTTTATGAAGAACATCACAGTGAGTGGAGAAGGATCAAATCCTGATCACTTCCGGTACGCCACTTCGCTGTATTCAAGAAACTCTGACGCGCCATCTCGCTTCTCTGTCTGGAACAGAACCACTCCATCGATGCTATACCAGCAGTCGACAGCATCCAAACCACTGTACACCGATGATGTGAATGACAATGATGGCGAGCCTCAATCTTTTGATCCAGGGTACTACAATGATTCCATTAGACGTATCATGACTGGCCAGTCTGAGATGTCTGTGCGCACCACAGGCACGACAAGCTACAACCCTTACTATTGATCACATCAATGACCTGATGACTTTACGATTCACTTGTATTGTAGGATCCGTATCTGTCACACCTCAAAGTGTTTCTCCCTTTCTGTGTGTCTTCAATGAATTCACCCTTGATATTGGCCGGAGTGAGCCATGGCCCTCAACGCTGGGAGTCGGCGTAGTGACGATGGTCGATGGCCTGCACCACTAGTAGTAGATACTAGGGCTTAGTCAGAGTTGGTATATATTAGAAGGTCGGGTATGTTGGGAGAACTCAATGAAGCTTGGAAGAGTTCTTGTGGATAGGAAGCTCTGAGTACTTTCTGTTGTTCTTGGAAGGCTTAAACTTTCCCAGAATCTTATGCTGGGACTTCCATGCCTTGGCTCTGATTTCATCGAAGTTTCTGTCCTTCGCTGTGGCAACATGGAAGAAGTACATCACGAGAGCAGCAACGGCAACAACTCCTGGGATAGAGAGGACAACATAGTAGAATGTGTCATCATCGATACCTTCATCCTCCATAGCCTTCTCTGCTTTAGTCTTCTTCTGAACCTTGTTTCCAGCAGCAAGTCTGAAGAGAGTGGCATTGGTGACAAGGTCGAAGTCGTCATTAGGAGCCGTGTCTGGCTGGATGGTGATACCAACCTGCTGGAGACGCTTACCTTGGAGCCAGTCCTCATCAATTTCCAATGGGTAAAAGCCATTCACGTTATCAAGCCACTCAGTAGTGAAGAAAGCAGACTCCGTATCACGCTTCATACCCTTGCTCTTTGCAGACTCCTTAACGTAGGTGAGATGGAGACGCACCTTCTCGACATCCTTCGAGAAGTGGTTTGTGTACCATGTGACAAAGTACGTCTTGCCAATGGCGAGCTCTGACCCAGAGTGTGGTGTACAGAACGGCGCCGTGTCTCTGTCCCTGGCATCTCCTTGCTTTCTGTATCTGTCCGGTGTGCATCTGATGAGTGGGTTCAGAGAGACGTATGTTTGGTCCTCGTCGATGAACTCGATCTCCTCGTGGATCTGATCCGGGTCCATGTTGTGAGCCTTGAGGTCGTCATAGTTGTATGTTTTCGTGACAGCAGTCTTGAAATAAGTGGAGTAGTCTGGTGAAGCGTTTTTGGTTTTACCGTTCTTGATTTCCGGCTTGATAGTCTTTGGCGAACCGTTCTTGTTAAGCGAGACCCAAGGCTGAGGGTAGTCTGAGTCGTCGACTGGTTTGCCCGAGAAGACAACACCTTCAATGACGGTTGGGGTGACAATCTCACGGATGGTGGATGAAATGGTGCGGATCCATGGCTTAGGAGTTTCGGTGGTGGATGATGAGGTCGTGGTTGGCTTTCTGACCTTCTGGTATCTCTTCTCGAGGTTGGGACCGTGAGTGGTCAGAGGCTCTTCAGTGAGCGTGGCGTCGGTTGTAAGCGCCGAAACAGCAGCAACAAGGGATATCAGAGGGAGAACCTTCATAGTGCTCTTTGGTGATGATATGGAAGGAGAAACAGAACAGAATATGTTGCCTGGCCCCTGTTTTGATTTGATGAGCATTTCGCTGATCTGGCCCGCGGCCTGAGCGGGTCACTTGACTTCCCAAATAGGAAGTAGCATGTAAATTCGGAGTATATATGAAAATCTACAAGATCATCCAAATACCGCCTACAACCAAAATAATCAGCACAATGGCCGTCACAACTGCAGCTCCCGCAGTGTCTCTGGTTGTTATCTCAATGTGCGGGTGGAACAGATCAACTGTGTCACCATCGAGTCCGGCTTCAGCGTCACCAACAGCAACACCTTCGTCGTTGGAGGTGTATGGCTCGCCGTGGAACGTGACAAGCAAACTGTTTAGCGTCTCGAGGGCACTTACCTGTTCTCCCAAGCCGTAGAATCCGTCCCAGCCAACATTGTCCCAATCCATTCCACACGTGTGACCATCTGTTCCTCCTGAGCAGGCCTGTGCGACTCCCTTTGCTGAGGTTTCGAGCAAGGGGCGGATCTCAGAGTACAGCTCAGGGACAAGCACGCTTGTAAGACCAAGACAACGGGAAAACACACCTCTGAAGAAACGCTGGTCATTATTGCATGTGGAGTAATCCTGACAAGCTCTTTCGTACATGATATCGTCACGGAAGAAGACCCTGGATCCTTCAAAGAGCTGGGACGTGACGTCAAACCAGTACTGGTCCTCGGTGAAGTTGTAGAGGTAGGCAGCACCTCCAAGCAGGATCCCAATGTTGTAACTCCACTCGATCTTCACAATCTCAGTACAGTTCTCCTCAATATCAGCACCGTCATACACTTTGGCAGCGCCGTCTTCGGTCACAACAAAACCAACATCCATGAGCCACTGGTACACTTCTGCAGCCGTCTCGACGTAGGTCTCGTTACCCGTGAAGCGAGCAAGTCTGGCAGAGATGTGGAAGAGACATGCAGACGAAATTGTGTTCTTGTATGTGTAGCCTGAGTTCCAGGTGAATATCTGCCATCTGAGTCCGCCTGCACAGTGGTCAAAGTCCCAGCGCTCCCAGATTGTGTTGTAGACGGCCTGTGTGAGGGCAAGCCAGTCGGGGCCCTCCTCCGGTGTTGTGAAGTTACGTTCTGCAGCAGCGATGACACTGAGCCCCCAGAAGCCCTGATCATCGTTTCCTTCTGTCATAGTCTGGTTGCGGGGGATGTAGTCGTAATTGTCACCTCTCTGGTGCATGAGGGCGTCGTAGATGGTGGTCTCGTGCGTGTCGTTGTTGCAGTAGTACCAGTTGTCGATCATGGCACCCCAAGCATGGCCTGCTTGCCACCAGTAGTATGGGTACGTGAACATGCCAACTGTGCCTCCGTACTTTGTTCCCTCATAATAGTCGAGGAGACCCGTGACAATGCTGGAAGTAGCGGAGCAGATGGACTCCTGAGACGTAATGTCGATCTCCAGGGCCGTGGACGTGGAGATCAGGACCGTAGACAAGGACAACAAGAACACCAACAGCACCATCTTAGTGGTCAGTGGAGTGAAGTGTGAACATGATGGACTGCGACCAAGCTGGTCCTTTTTATAGAACTCGGCGCTGTTCTCTTGTGGCATTCACTTGGCACTGCGCAAAAGTAAAAACATCAACACGCCATGCACGTGAAACCCTCAGAGCCATGAGCTATATTAAAGAACTACAGCATGCAAGTTAACAACAAAAGAACATCTATAAACAAAGTATACAACAGATCAAGTGTGAAAAGGGAAATAGTGTAATCATCAATCATAAAGCGAGTGTGTGTTGGACAACATCACTCAGTCAAAGGAGCCGCACTGTCTTCCACAATCAAGTTGAGGATGATCTCGAGCGCATTCAACTGTTGACCAAGGCCAGGGTTGCCATCATAGACACTTCCTGACCACTTGAGTCCACATGTCGTACCATCAGACCCTCCAGAGCATGCTTTAGCAGCAGCCTTCGCACCAGGCAGGATCAGCTCGTGAATCTTGGTCTCCTCAGATGCCATCACATGTGCAGCAGCACCCATATATCTCACATAGATGGCCTTGAAGATTGTTTGGTCGGTGTTGCACGAGTCGAACGACTCACAAGCTCTCTCGTACAGGATTGTGTTGTTGTACAAAGCCTGCGATCCGAGTATGATGTTGTCCGTGCGTGTCTTCCAGTCTTGGTCGCCAGTGATGTTGTACATGTAAGCAGCACCTCCGATCAAGACTCCATAGTTGTAGGTCCAGAGCACTTTGACTTGGTCGGTGCAGTTTGTGCCGGCGTGGAACCCGTCATAGACCTCAGTTCCGTACTGCAACTCGTTGGTCAAACCAGATCCGTAGATCCACTCGTATATCGACTCAGCAGCATCAGAGTAGGTGGAGTTACCAGTGTACTTGGCTAGACGAGCAGCAAGCTGGAACAAGTTGGCGTTGGAGATTGTGGCTTTGTAGTTGTAACCATCATCGCTCTCTCTGAACTGCCATCTCAGACCACCATTACAAGTGTTCTCATCCCAACGGTTGTAAAGAGCCGTGTAGGCATTGTGGGCAATATCGGCCCAGGAGGGCAAACCATCATCGGCTGGGTCTTTGAAGCCCATCTCCGCGGCCTGGATGGCAAGCAGAGCCCAGGTACCAATGTCATCGTTTCCGATGGTGTCCATGTACTCACTCGGCTGGAAGTCGTAATTTGCGCCCACATGGGCAAGCACACCAGAGTAGATCTCATCTTGGAAGGCATCATCGTCACAGATGTGCTGGTAGTTCAACAAGGAAGCAAACGCTGTACCGTATTGCCACCAGTAGTAGGGAGAGGCAAACACACCATCACCTTGGTAATATGAGAGAGCACCCTGGGCAATTGTAGAGGCAGCACTGCAAATGGATTCCTTAGAGGAAGTGTCGAGGTCGATGGCCTGGACGTTAGCGGAAAGGGCCAACACGGAGATGATCAAAGGAGTGAAGAACATTTCCGGAGGCAGATGTGATGATCAACGACAGTATAAAAGGAAGGACTGCGGATGGATAGAGATGAAAAGAGTGGTGTCTCAAACGAACGGGTGGTGGCTGCGGCCTTCTTATATACCTCTTGCAATGTTTCACAATGCACCGAGCCCAGCTCCGCGGCCATAATTAGCACGGAGCCCTGTGTTGTTGTCCGTAGCGTGTCGTGCGCATACAAAGGTACAAAAGGGAAAAGGGACAGGGTCAGCTGTGTTTTAGCTGTGTTTTGGCTGTAGTTTTGCCGAGAGGTGGCATAAGTTGGTGCAAACCGTTTCAGGGGAGTCAACGCGGTACGCGATTGGGCTTGTTCGTTGTCAGGGGCCACACCATCGTGCCTTCTATCTCCGGCAGGCACGCTCTGCAAAGTAGAAGGTGTTGGTCTTTGTTGTCTTTGAGAGGGTGAGGGTTGGATTTGTGACTAATGGAGAGCTATAGGTGTGTATGATGGTGTGTATTGTTCAGTCGTGGTGGTTGTTGGCCGTCTTCTCTGTGTGAAGCAGCTGGTGCCGTTACGATGTGACAAACATGAAGCATGCCCGGGATCTTAGCCGACTTATCACAGCCACAGCGGCCAACTTGGCCCTCAGTTATGAACTCTGGGTGGTGAAACCCTAAAGTGGCATACTTGTTCCACGATCCATGATTGCCGCACTGTCCCGTAGTGTGTTATCGGAGATATCAGATCAGGTCGAGGCCCGCTACGTCATAGCCTTGCACATATTCACATCACACAACCCCCACAGTCAAGTTACCCAGCATCGGTTTGATCCATACACCACGTTTTGAAGTTCTATTCCTTTCCATAGATCAGAAGGCCGATCTGATCCGATCTCTGACCCGATCTAGTCGATCCTTCCGGGGTCTTGTGCTTGTGCTTGAGTTATGCGTGCGCAGTTGAGTGCACTACCCAAAGGCTAGATTGATTGAGTTCCATCATAGACTCTCAGATGGGTCGTCCTAGTCATTTCTATCTTCTAAGTAAAGCCCGGTGGGGTCACAAGATGGCGCTGATATTCTAGTGGTTGTTCACTTCGATCAGCTCTCTCGGCCTGAGCACTATGCGCCATGGCAGCGAAGTTCAGACCGGCCTTTGTCGAGCATTCTATATTCCTGACTGGATGTCTTTTGACCTCATTTTGTGAGCACACGGTTCACAGTTTGTGGCCTCTGTTCCTTGTTTGGGCCTATACATGAGCCGGCTTGACATGACAGATCTAGCTACAGTGTACCCAGCTTGTACCCCGATTGTCCTTCACTGATGGGCTAGAAGCTTCTTTTCTGATCCACTATATACATATATCTATCAGGACACCATCCAGATCACAGCCCTAGGACTTCTGGGAGCTTACTGAATGAGGAAATCACACTTCTCTTCGAGTCGAGCCTGATCAGCGTGTCTACGGTGTCATCCGTCTTGCTCGTGTTGGTCAGATCTGTGCTCAGCTTGATCTTTTCAATTGCCTCTGCGTCTCCTTGTGCTGCCAGACTGTCCTTGAGCTTCTCAAAGGTGTTGTTTCTGTCAATTAGAACACCGTTCCAACCAGCCTCAACGGCACCCTCCAAGTCATTCTTCACCTCATCACCAATGTGCCATGCATTTGCAAGCATCTCTTCTCTTGGAGTGAATGGGCCTCTAAGATCGTCAATAACATGGTCAAAGAAGGCACGCTCGGGCTTGGACACATCCAGGTCATACGACAAGTACACCTTTTGGAAGTACTTGACAATACCAAGAGACTTGAGCACCTGGGCCACACGAGGATCACCGTTGCTCGAGGCCACCAATATGAGGTCCTGCCTGTTTCCATACGTTTGCAAGAAGGTCAAGACGTCCCTGTATGTGCCATATCCTTGCTCAGAGGAGAAAGTGTCCAACAGGTCCTCAACGAACTCCTTGGAGACCTCAGTAGGTGCATATGTGTTTGCAATGAGAGTCGCCCACCAGTCGGTGTACCGGAGGCCTGTGCGTTTTCCGTAGTTTGGATACGACTCGTTCATCTGCCTCATGACTGTTGAATGTTAGTATGCACTCACCAACAGGTACATACACGACAAAGAAAATACACTCACTTATTGGCAGCTGCTTCTTGACATACTCCTCGGGGACGTTGATGCCATGCTTCAGTGCCACGTCGGTGTAGAGCTGAGTAATCGGCTTTCTTGGAACGAACAAGGTGTTGAACGCGTCGAAGGACACCACTTTGGGCAGACGGGGCATTTCAGGCGTAAGCGTGAGGGGTCGGTGCTCCTTCTTTGTTCATGTGTTGACGGTGTTCAGAGGTGTTGCAACGGCTGGAAAATCAGCTGTCGAGCGCACATGAGCCCCGGTCCTCTGATCACCAAAAACGCGACAACTGACGCGTAAAGCCCTTTCGACTCAACCACCACACATCAAACACACACACTCAACCTCTCACCCACAAGAAACAACTGCAATGTCGATCGTGTCACTTCTCGGGATCAACGTACTAAACAATCCGGCCCGGTTCACCGACGCCTATGAGTTTGAAATCACCTTTGAGTGTCTCGAGCCTCTCAAGGAAGACCTCGAGTGGAAGCTCACATACGTCGGATCCTCCAGATCACTTGAACACGATCAGGAGCTCGACTCCATTCTCGTTGGCCCTGTCCCAGTCGGCGTCAACAAGTTCCTCTTCACAGCAGACCCACCATCCGCAGACCTTATCCCATCCAATGAACTCGTCTCTGTCACAGTCATCCTTCTCTCCTGCTCATACGCCAACAGAGAGTTTGTCAGAGTCGGTTACTACGTGAACAACGAGTACGACTCCGAAGAGCTGAGAGAAAACCCACCAAACAAGGTGCAAGTGGACCAGGTTGTCAGAAACATTCTTGCTGAGAAACCGCGTGTCACCAGATTCAACATCGTCTGGGATAATGAGACTGGTGAAGAGGAGTTCCCACCAGAGCAGCCAGAGGCTGACCTCATTGATGATGATGTGTTGATTGGTGACGAGGATGATGCCGAAGGGGACGACCAAGATCAGGACCAAGAGCAAGACCAGGAGGACGAGGAGGACGACGAGGAAGATGGAGAAGATATGGACGAAGAGGCAGAGGAAGAGGCAGAGGAAGAAGCGGAAGAGGAAGAGATCAACACAGATGTGGATGATGAAAAAGTTGTCAAGAAGGCTAAGTTGGGCAAGGGTGAGACTGAGGATCAGACAGAAGAGGTGGATATCAGCGTCTCCAATGCTGACACGCCCAAGATGGACGACACAACAGAGGACGTGTCAACGACAACGGCTACAACGGCGAATGGTGATGACGTTGAAGAGAAAGAGGATGTTGCAAAGCCAGTGGAGACTAGCACTGATGTTGCTGCCACGTGAAGAACAAGATAAGCTAACGATGACTGCTACGAGAGAAAGAGGCTTACAGATTGCTAATGACAATGTTGAAAACTCCAAAATAATACAAGGATTGATGCCTATTAAACTCACTTCCTGGTGTAAGTTTCCCATAGCTGATTGACTATCTGAAAAGTATTCGTGATCTTCCTCACGAGTAACTGGTCGCCAATGTCCTGTGGGTCCTGCCCGATGCGTAAGGCTTGCAGCATCTTGTCAGGATGCCACCTGATACGTTCAAGCTTGAGTGCATTTCCATAATCTGGGCTTGTTTCAATGAATGCTTGGACGTTGGTGGCGCTGAGATCGTCTGTGGTGTGAAGAAGTGGGAAGATAACACTGCGCTGTCTCTCTTTGCGAATGAGATCCCACTCGTTGCTATACTCTCTGTAGGTGAATTGCCCTGAGTCGATGATCTCCGCGGCATCAGTCTCCTCATCATCGGGGAGCGTGCTGTTGTGTTCTGGTACATCCATGTACGACCAGTTGTAGAAGCTTCCACCGCTGTTCGACCCCATTGGATTCTCCGTGACGAGCCAGTTGCGCTTCTGATAGTGCTTAGGGCCTTCTGTTCTGCCAACGAACCGATACCCGTTTATCTCAGGGCCCCATTCAGAAATATCATGCTGTTCGTGCGGATCAGGCGTGGGCGTGGGTGTGCTGTTGTTGTGAGTGGCACCATCACGCATAGACTCATCCAGCAGCTCATCGGCATCAGCCACACACGCTCGTTTCTTGTCAGCCTTGAACCGCAGCCGTGAGCTCTTCTTAGCCTGTGGTATCTTCTTCACCCGCTCGCTGCCCATCCAAACATTAGTTTGCTGAGTTGTGCGGGCTGTTAGTGAGGTTGTCAAGCTCCATCACCATATCCCTTTTCGGCTTCAGGCCTGGCGCGCAGGGGTCCCGCTCTATAGGCTACACGGGAAACGAAATTCGGTGAACATGATAAATATCTCTATAAATACCCCGTAACTAACCAAAAAGAACTTCCCACTTCCACTCCTTCATCACGGTACTCCAGTGCGCCCAGGAGTTGATTCCCTGTTCTTCACGCTTTCTTGTTCTGGTCAAAGCATCAATGCGCTCCTGGATGAGATCCCACGTTTCATTTGGACCCAGAGACTCGTTCTGTTGCTGTTGCTGTTGTTGTTGCTGTTGCTGCTGCTGGTCCTTGTTACGAGCAGCCAGAACGTCCTTACGCCTCCACACCTCTTCAACGATATCCACAGAACGATCAATGGTCCCCAGCCACATCTTATCAGCAAGCAAACGCCAACGGTCCTTGACCCAATGACGATCCTCTGCACCCGCCATCTCACAGGAAGCAACAAGCAGTGGGAACATGTGCACAATACAAGTTTTGGAAGATGTTGGAATTGAGGCCAGCAGCATCAGCACCTTCTCCGCCAAATCTCCAGAGCTCTGTGATGCAACCTCAGGAACGGCTTGTTGGAGGTACAGAAGCGTCGAGTACCTGTACGCCTCAGCAGTGGCAATACACGAAGAGACATCACACAGAGGATCCTCGACCTTGATCTTCTCCTTGATGTGGGCATCAGGTTTCCAGGAAGCCAAGTCAGTCTTGAGCTGGACTGCCGTTGAAACAGTGCTCAGCGATAGCTTGTGCATGTTTCTCACCTTGGTAATGAAGGACGCAACACGGCCAATGATCAAGAACAAACCAGGGGCACAACCAAGCAGTGGATCAATGATAGACTCGTCCTCGTACAAATCCTTCTCGGCCAGCGATGGGAAGATGCTCGAGCCGAACAGCTCATTGAAATTCGGAGATGATTGTGTGCTGGTAACACCTTCAGACACATGGTCAGCATGGTTGGACCCAGCGCTGCTTGTTGGGGAACCGTCGCCTCCATCTCCTGGTGGACGAAGTCTCTTCAGGTTCTGGATGAGCTTTCCATTCTCCTCGTAGTCCGTGTCTGCTGTCTGTAGTGAAGACATTCGGGACAGCACATCATAGTAGAGGAACACATTGATGAGGAACTTGTACAGTGGTTCGTTCTGTGCAATGGCATTGCGGTCAAGCTTGTTTATGATGGATCTCGCTCCCTTCAAGTGTGCAATACCAGTTGTAGTATGCTTCTCCCAAGAGTCAGTGATGGCAAGTGTCAAGCAAGTGGCCAAAGCAACATCGTTGGGAATGGAGTTGTTGACAAGACCTTCAGCAAGCTCATTCATCGACTGGCGCATGAATCCGAGACCCAGCTTCCTCAATGACTCGTCGCCACGAGCAACATGGAACAGGGACATAGAGGCAAGGGACTTGTAGAGGACTGAGTGCTGGAGTGCAAGTGGCCATAGCAGCGTACGCCATGGGTTCTCCGTTGGACCATCCTTGATGGACATGATCGCACATGTGTACTTGTCAAATGCCTGGAATACCTTTTCAAAGTCGGTGATTGGGATCACGTTCTTCGGGACATTGACGGTCACAGCTCGTGCAAAGTCTGGAATGATGCCTGGTGAAAATGGAAGCTGCACTGAGATTGGGGAGCGTGTGTGAGAAAGAGACTGGGAGAAGGAGAGAAGTTCCTTGCGGTACTGTGGGATGGAACTCCCGGACAAAGCACTGTCCATGGAAAGAGACCTCTTGGACATCATATGACTCATGACGAGAGCATTGTCCTCCAGATATGCACCTTCATTGGATCCATCTTCAACAGCAGTTCCATCATTTCGAGATATCTCGTGAATCCGTGGAGCAGGTGAAAGCGGGTCAATGTTGGAAGGGGTCCGAGGAACGTTGATGGAGTCAAACTCCGTGAATGCCCTGACAAGTGTTGAGAGTGAAGGAGAGCCCATGGAACTGGCACCAGGTGAGGCCACCGGTTGATCCACGACAGAAAAGGTTTGGCGTCTCTTTGAATTAGGCTCACTGGTGTAGGTGTGCATGTTAAGGTTGTAGCTCATGTTTGGAGATGGGAACTCGTCAATGGCTTGACTTGCCCGTCTCTTGGTGTCCATGGCCTCCATATTCTCCTCTCTGAACACATCTCGCTCCTTGGACATGGATGACGCAGCCTTCGAACTGCTTCTGCTTGAGTTCTTTCCATAAGGGTTCTTTCCCTGTGCCATCAGTTCTGTCTGCTTTGCGAGTTCTTCCGGGCTGTGCCCTGCAATCGACAGTGCCGCCTGTTGCAAGGCATGTTGAAAGTCTGACCCAACGTTTCCAGACTCGGGTGTAGAGAAGGATCTGCCCATGAGCGTTGATTCCCGTCTCCCATTTTTCACACTCAATACCTTTGGGTTGGCAGCAGACGTTGTAGTGGTGGAAGGAGTGGATACTGATGTGGATGGAGGTGGCGGATCAGAGGTGGCAGAGGATGCGGGTGATGGAGTAACGGTGGTGTTCTTGAAGATCTTCTGGGATGTTGTTGTCTCTTCAAAGGACTTCCAACGAAAGTTTGTCGAGTAGCCTCCACACTCGATCTTCTTGTTGGAGCAGTTTAGACACGAAGGCTTGGTCTCATCACATTTGAGACGCTTCTTCTTGCAAGTCAAGCAACCGTGTCGGGACTTCTGGTTCTTCTTCGGAGGCTGAGGAAGCTCGTGTGGAGATGCAGATGGAGTTGATCGTGTGGCTGTTCCAATCAAGCTCATCGCTCTTGGTTCCTTGTGTTCTGGTGGGTTGTGGGTTGTGATTTAGAGCAAAGGGTCACTATTTCCCAAAGAGCTGATGCCGGCCGCAGGAGCGAAAGAAGTATAAATAAGAACCGGTCGGACGCTCAATAGTCCAGGACGGGTCCGGCTTTCCTTCAGACTCCGACAACGTTACTCATTCGAGACTCTAGTCCCCCGTCCAGTCCCGTCCCCCGCCTTCTGATCGTACTGATCGGTGTCGGTGCTTGCTGTGTGCGAGAAAAGAAGACCGTTGCAACGCCGATAACGGATGGCGCGCGCGGCTAGGGTCTACGGTGTGTTGCAGACACAGAGCCAGGACCAAGCTCGGTGCTTCTAGTGTTGAAGAGAATGGACGCTGTGTTGCTTACTGACCTCCATCGAGCTATAGCTCACCCGTCCATAATCCTCTGTGAAATACTCTTAAAAGCGTTACGGAATGACCTTTGTAAGGCTGTAGTCGGCACTGGGCAGCTCTGTCTCCCTCTCGGTATGGTCGCCCTGATAAGCATTTGGAGACTGACCTAGTCCATGATTCCGGTACCAGTCTCCGGATTTCCGTGCTTCTGAGACTAGCTTCTAACAAACTAAAAAAAGGGGGGCAATCTAGTCGCAGTTGAGAGGTCGGACTGAGGACTAGAAAACTCCGGCAGCGTAAAGTATGCCCGACAACAACAAAAACTTCTCATCATGGGCCTGATCTGGTTCTCTGAAACCGCTGACGTGCTTCCGGAAGGCATGCGAGCTTGCTATGGCTGGTTTGTATCAAGAACTGGCAATGTTCTAGTCGATTATGCCTGCAACTGATGGCTCTTCCGTGGATGCTTATCAGGATAACTTCGCCCGAACAGGAATGTCTGTCCCCCCGGGCCCCCGCGGATCTCATCTCTACTTGGCCCCTGGTCCATAGCTGTTTCATGATGTTTCCAAAACATAATCTGCTTCAAGATACCAGTGTATCTATGAGAATATGAGTTATGATCACTCTAGATCAGTACACAGATCTACAGTAATAGATAGAATCAGCTTTGTACGAAGCCTTCCTGTATACAGAGATCTTATACAACCTTGAACCAACCCATCAATCGAGCCCACTCAAAAGCTTGATGAGCTTCGAAGAGTTGAAGAGTGGAGTATCGAAGTAAGAAGCGTTAGGCAGAACACGCAACAAATTGTAGATCTCATCCGAAACAAATTGTGAACCATCATCTGCATCCCCTGCCTCCTTCTCCGTAAAGCCAGCCTCTTCGAAGGAAGGAATAGCATCCCCATTACCTGAAAGATGCGGTCTCTTACTAGCACCCTCGTCACTCCCATCAAGTCTTCTCTTGCTGCTCTGTGTCTTCGTTTCCTCTGTCATTTTCAAGTCAACAGATCTGATGAGATCCTCCTCGACACTGTAGTCATCAGGGTCAGTGTTGAAAGAGTAGCGGTCAGCGAACAACAAGATCTTGTTATCGTCAGGGAACAACTCAAAGTACTTCTTCTCCAGCTTTTCCACACTAGAAAGTTGACCAAACTGAACCTCGTAGGATAGGAAAATCTTGAACATCTTCTTCAGCCACTTCGAATCGAGTAAGTCCTTCTTTGTTGTGATGGTTGTCTCAAACACAGTTCTAGAGTTGATATCATCGTTGATCTTGATCAGGAACTTGAGGTACTTGTAGATGTACTCTCCCTCATTTGGAAAGAATGCTGGCTTCAGCCCAAGCTCAAACACCTTCAGGGCGACATTCTTGCCCTTGGAGTAGAATTCCAAGTATGCACTTTCAGCAAAAATGTGATGGGTGAGAGTAGTCTTGCTGGCACGGCACAACTTGAAGATGGTACGTGCTTCTTCTGGTCCTTTGAGTCGTTTCATCGCCTTCATGTAGAGACAATATGTGAGTGTCACAATCTTGGACAGCTTGTCGACCTCCTTGCTCTGCTTTTGGATGGCTGGGTCTCTTTTGTAATAGTACTCCTTCTCCTCAGTGGTGAGTGGCTTGAGCTCCTCGCCGTCTCTGGCTCCAGCTCTTTTCTCAACCTCAGCTGCAATGACAGACTCCTTGGCGTCCGTGAGGTCTGCCAACAATAGGTCATGATCATTCTTCAAGTATTGAATAAGCGTATCGAATCTCTTGGCCACTGAAGTGGCATTGTTGTCAATCTCGTACAGCTCAATCAGCTTCAAGTTTAAGGCAAAGCAAGTTGGATTGGCCAACAGAGACTCATTCAAGAGTTCCTGTACTCTTGTAGAAGAATGCAACTCACTCGAACAACAGAAATCAACAAAGTCAAACCACAGCTCTGGGTTAAACGTGAGTTTTTGGATGGCCTGCTTGTAGACATAGTCGATTCTCCTGGTCACATCTTCGTTGGATAGTGTCATTTTGTTCTGCTTCTCCCACTTGATCCAGTTTCGCCATTTTTGCAGTTGTGCTGGATCCTGATTCTCTTGCGTTGGTACAGAATCGAATGATCTGTCGAGGCCCTGAGTCAAGTTGGCCCACTCGATGTACAGTGATCTGGCATTCATGTATCCACCACTCGTCTCACTGATGAACTTTCTTGCAGTCGTGGCATTGAGATCGTTTTCAAATGCGGTGTACTCACTCCAGAGATGCTCCAAGTTGTTCAAGGGGATGAGGAGCGCCTTCTTGTAGACCTTTCTCTTCATGTCCATCTTCTGTTGCTCGTCCCAAGTGGAACCCGATTTCCAGTCATCAATGAAGGCAAGATATTCAACCCACAGCGATCCAGAGTCTGGGTCTGTACCAACGTTCTCTGTAGCAGCATCATACGCTTGGAAAATCACTCTTCTTGCCTCCTCTCCTCCTGTGATCAAGTTGTTTCTGCGTCTGATGAAGTTGACGTAACACTTCCAAAGCTCAATGCTGGTGGTGGTGCTGAGACACCTGCCCAGAATATTGTTGGCATTGTCAAACTCACCACGGTTAAGCTCGTACTCAATGTAGGAGATCCACTGCTTGGTCAAGAATGGAAACTTCTTCAAGAATCTCTCGTAGATGTCTCGAACGTTCTCGATCTTGTCCTTCTGCACGGTTTTCTCAACAAGTTCCAACCACGTCAAGATATCACGATCATTCTCTTTCAGTTTATCCTCGAGCTGGCCAATCACATCTGACGCCAGTCTCTTCTTCTTCTGGACTCTCAGGTGAGACAACCCATTGGCGTCTGGTGGTACCTCGGGGTCTGCTACAGAAGACATTGTTCGAACAGCGGCGTTATCGAAAGCAAAAACGTTCTGATTGATGGAGTTTGTTTGAGTGCAACAATCAATGATAGTGACAGATCCTGAGACCTCCGAGGAATACACTGAGAGTCGCTAAGAAGTTGGTGCTTCTGCTGGTTTTGTTGTGGTTTTGCTGGTGTTTGAGAGAGCTAGGCTATTTCTTCCAGCCTTTTTTGGGCGATTCGGTGGGAATTCCGAGGGTCGTTACTGGCCCACCGAACACCATCAACAACACTCTCTCTTTAAATCTTTTCTACGCTTCAGAGGTCTTAGTATCAAATAAACTTGCTTCAGCAGACTCTGAGTTCAAGATGGAACTACACGTTTGGGGCACCCCCAACCAGCTGGCAATTCTCGATGCCGACTGTCTCGCAGCGACCTGGTACATGGCCCTCGCTGTTCCTCACACCGACTTTACACTGGTGACATCAAGCAACACAGATCTCTCGCACTCGGGAAGGTTGCCCGTTTTGAAGCATCCAGACGGTCAAGTTGATGGGTACCTTGATATCATCCGCTATTTGGCCACTGTCGGCTATGTTCTGGGTGCTGATGAGAAGCTCACGAAGGAGCAGGCTGCCATCAACCAAGGACTCCTAATGTACATCCAGGACAGACTGCAAGCCATCACGGAGTATACGCTCTATCTAAACAAGGACAACTACAGCCAGTATACGAGAGGTATATTTGGTGCTTATCTTCCATTCCCCATGCAGTACAACACACCACTTCAGTACAGATCACTGGCAAAGGCCAACTGCGCCAGAGTCGGACTCAATGTCGAAGACAAGTCAGATGTCGAGGAAGAGATGCTCAAAAACGTACCAACCGTGAGCAAGGTGCAACAACTGCAGCATGACAATCTTGTCGAGGAGAAGCTGGTTCTCAAAAACTCAGTCACCAACATGAAGTGCCTCAATCAACTCCAAGAGTGCCTGAAGACAATCGATCAGCTTCAGCTTGAACTGGGCAGCGATGCCAGCCTCAACATTTTCAACACCTCATCGATGACTTCATCAGATCTCCTTCTGTTGTCCCACCTGTACATACTGACACACAAGGATCTCCCAGACCAGTTTGTTGTTTCGTTCTTGAAGAGAGTCGCTCCAGAAGTTCTCAGCAAAGCAGAACAGAATTTCAAATATGTGCAGGTTGCCATCTCCCCCTTGCAAAGACGTGGTCCTCACTTCTCGGAGTCACCAAATGTGCTTAATGCAATGAGACACTTTATTGTATAATGAAATACCTTTGTCACCGGTTCAGTTTCTCTTGGGCTTGTAGACTCCGTCATGGACAAAGTAGTAGACAACGGTACCGTCGTCATTAACAATACCCATCACAATTCGGGTTGGTCGTTTCTTCAGGTGGTTCTCAAGGCCAGTGAATACCTCGTCTAGACGTCTCGGTGTCACCTTCTCAGATATCGTAACTGGGAACACAATTTCTTTCGTTGGTAAGTCTGTAGGTGTCTCATCGTTCAACAGTGGCTCTTTCGGTATCCCTTGTAGAACAATCCCAGAAGCAAGTAGGTCAATCTCGGAAACATGAGTCCAGAGATTGTAGAAGAGCAAGTTTTGCTTGACCTGTTCAGCGGTTGTCATGGTTCGACAGTTGGCTATCCGCAAGTTGGGGTTAGTGGGCCAGAAGGTATTTTTGCGCGGCCTTTCTAATGCTTGGATCTCATGCGACGATGAGCACAGACAATAGTCACGTCAATTACCACTCTTGACGCCTACAAATATCAAACCCTCTAGTGTTAGGATTAACCAGCCTATAAATACCCTTCCGATTCCCAGTTCCGTGGTAGCTCAGCCCCAAACCATTCACTTCTTAGCACCGTTGGCCTTCATCTTCTTAGCCCATGCGTACTTGACAGACTTGCTGACTCCAGCAGTGAGGATTCCTTTGAACATCTGAGAGCTCGAGCTTCTGAAGATGGTGTCCTTGAGCTTTGCATTGGCATTCTCTCTGGTGAATCCTGGAGGAAGAAAGAAGTTCTTGTTTCCAATGACTTCGTTCATGATTGGAGCATAGTACGACTGGAAGTACTCAAAGTTCTTTTCGACAATGTTGTTGATCTTGTTTGGGTTCTCGGCACCCAAGAGATATCTCACATCGCCTTTGTAACTGAGCTCAGTGATGTTTTTGTAAAACTGGAACTCATCGAAAGGCTGGTCCTCTGGCAAGTTCATGTATGCCAATGTGGCGGCAGATCTGAGGTTCTGCTGGTTCCAGTATCTCACCATGGTGTCATCTCTGAGAATCTTGACTGGCTTCTGCAATCTTCCAGCGAGGTAAAAGGAGTTCCACTTAGACAGATCGCTGACCAACCTGTCAACAGAGACAACACCGTATTTGACAAGCTTGCCATCAATCTCAACATACGGGTTGAAGTAAACACCGGCACCCACCTCCTGGAACTTGGAGACGGCACCAGAACCAAAGTATCTGAGAGAGGAGTAGTGATCCTTGTTGTATTTCATGTTGATGGAGTGCCAGTGCTCTGGGTATGTCACGGCGAAGATGAGATCGGTCTGGGTGTCTGGGGTCATGTAACCCTGAGAGAAGACACCAGAACCATATGCAAATGCGTATCTGATTGGAGCATCAAACTTCCACAAAATAGAACGGAGCTCCTCTGTGTTGGTCTGGTCAATGTCGATATGTTGGTTTTTGGCGTAGTGCGACGGAAGTCTTTCGAAGCTTGTGCGGTCTCTGACTCCCTGGGAGAGGTATTCAGCCTTTCTGATGCTTTCGTCCAGCAGCCTGAGATCATCATCGTTCTCATCTGGCAACGTTGGCTGTGTGGCCTGTTTTTTGTTCTTGCTGATACCGGACCCAAGGATGACGGCGTTCTCAGCAAGCTCTTTGGCCGATGGCTCGGTAGCAGTCGAGAGAAGTCTCTTGGCTGGGCTGAGGAGCGAGAGTCTGGCAAATGTTGTGGTTCTGAGCATTTTGTGTGAGTGTTGATTGGTTTGCAAATGAGTGTTGTGGGTAAGTTGTTGAAAAGGGGAAAGAAGTGAAAGTTTGGGGGCGGTTGAGTGTGACGTTCCAGCCAGCTCCACCACTTCAGAGCGCCTGGGTCTGGGCCTGGGCCAGCTCTTCGGCGCATTCGGAGAGGCGCGGCTATCGGCCAGAAACCCGGTTCGCGCCACAGGTCATTCCCCTGGTGGGAGATGTCCAGGTGTTGGGCACTGCCATTTGAAGCCGTGTAAATTTCCTGTTTCGGAAGTTTCTGCTTTGGGCTGTTCTCACTCAGTTTTTCCACTCAGACGATACGGAGCTGCACAACGAACGTCTTGTGGATAGCTATCAACCACAACACAGTCCAATCCATTACACAGCCTGACGTCGAGCTAACATCAGTCGTCGAAGATGCAATTATTACCCAGAGCGGTTTTGTTGCTCGCGTTCCTGCTGGCATCTGTGGCATGCGAAGAAGATGACGGAGCAGTTCCCCCCTTCAATACCACTGCACAATCGTCAGCTGTTACAACCGATAGCTCATTGGTGCTGAAGTCTCTTGAACCTTCTTCATCATTGAGTTCCAGCCCTAAACTTGCCACGCCGAACCCGCTATGTCCCGATCAGCCAACGCCTACGCCCACAGACGAAGTCACTCCCAACAACACTTCAGTATTCCAAGAACTCACCACGGAATCGTCAGAAACGGCCACAACTGCACACACATACCCATCAAGTCTCATGGATAATCATGGTCCGTCTGCTGATATACTCCTAGCAGCAGATTCTGCACTCGTCAATGTCTCCAGGGATCAACTGTTGGGCCTCGAAGAGATTCTTCACAATGACACTGAAGATGAAACCATGGACGACCAATTTCTCTCTTTTGAGGACTGGAAGAAGGCTAAAGGAGTTGGATCAGACACGGACAAGTCTGCAGGTGCACTTGAGAACCGTGCTAAGACCAAGCCAGCGGGCTCTACAGATGTTATTGGTGAGGAGATGGAGATCGATATCACAAATTTCTTTCCTTCTGAAGAACCTGAAGGAAGGCTTTACAAGGACAAGTTCAACTTCGCATCCTTTGACTGTGCTGCAACCATTGTTAAGACAAACTCTGAAGCCAAGAGTGCTACCTCCATTCTTTTTGAGAACAAGGACTCGTATCTCTTGAACCCATGCTCTGCTCCAAACCAGTTTGTCATTATTGAACTCTGTCAAGATATATTGGTTGACAGTGTTGTTTTGGGAAATTTTGAGTTCTTCTCGTCCACTTTCAAGAAAGTCCGCTTCTCTGTGAGCGAGACTTTCCCTGTGCCCACCAATGGATGGAAGGTGCTTGCCGAGGTCACTGCCAATGACATCAGAGATATCCAGTCGTTCAACATTTCAAACCCTATGATATGGGCCAAGTACTTGCGAGTCGAGGTCTTGGAACACTACGGAAATGAGTACTACTGTCCATTGTCCCTTGTCAGGGTGCATGGTAAGACCATGATGCAAGAGTACAAACAAGAGGAGGCCCTGCAGAATTCACAGGCGGAATCGCTAAAGTCAAAGGCTGACCAGACTGTTAGCACTGAGAACGCTGAGGTTGCCGCTTCCAAGCAGAAATGCAATGACCCCAGTTGCAGTAACAGTACTACTGGAACATTCCCAGACTCTTTGAACGAAACAATCTCTGACATTGATACTGAGTTGAAGAACAATTTGACCGCATGGAATGACTTTGAAGAATGCCCAGTGACTCTTCCCCGTCTGACGTTACAGAATCTTTTCAATGACCTTCAAAGGAATGACAGCTGTGAACCAGCTTCTTACACCAACTCTGCCACCAACACGCCTTCTCCAAACGCCAATGCAGGCACACAGGAGTCGATTTACAAGAACATTATGAAGAGATTGTCGGCCCTTGAAGCAAACGCCACCTTGTCGGTTCTTTACATCGAAGAGCAGAGCAAGCACATTTCCAGTGCATTCACATCTCTCGAAAAGAGGCATTCTAAGAAGCTCGAAGGCCTCATGAGAACTTTCAACTCGACTATCCACTCTCAGATTGATGGCCTTTCCGATTTATACGAGCTTGTTCAAGAGAAGACGGATGCCATTTTCAGATCTCAGAAGCAACAGCATGAGCAGATGCTCAAGGATTCCGACTCCCGGATTGATGCCCTCGCCAGCGATTTGAGATTCCAGAGAATGGTCAACTTCATTAATGTGATCATTCTGTTCTGCCTTCTTCTATATGTTATCCTCACCAGAGAAGCTTTCATCGACACTGACTGGACTGATGTTGCTACCACATTGGCACCATCCAAGCAAAGAGTGATGTCCAAGTCCAGGATCAGAGTGAACATTGACAACTTCAAGAGGTACTACTATAGCAGTGCTAATGGGTCAATTACACCTTCTGATGATGAGGACAGTGGAGGATCGTTGGACGTGGGGACATCTGTGGATGCAACAGCATCGACCAGTGAGGGAATCACATACCCAAAGGTGAGGAGTGATCCACCCTTGACGACTTCAAGTGATGACATCGTACCCCTCAAGCGGCCCATGACGCCTGAACACAGTGATGCAGAGTGACCATGGACACGCTGTATTCCTTTATGACCTTAATGAACTATCGCATCTATACAAGTGGCTACACTATTGTTGGAAGATTAGAATTAGTATTTTGCGTGCGTTAAACAAGACAAGCAATCATGGTTGATATAATAACAATTTCTAGGGAGGCCAACAGAACATGAGTCAACACGAGATGTAGTGGCAGTAGTTGGGTGGAAAACATGTGGTAATCATGAGAATCATGGAAGATGACGAAGTGAAAATGAAACAGAACACAAAAACAAAAGAGCTGCTGAGAGAAAACAAACAGAACAAAAGACAGTGCTGGTGAAACAAGCAACAAATGTGGAGGGAGGTCGTGGTAGTCGTGAGATACAGATCGTCATTCAACTGTACATGTTCAGTTTCTGGGATCTCTGTGCCAATGGGGAGGAGGCGGGACAAGAATCGCTCATGTCAGCATTCTTCTCATCATCAACATCATCATGTGTGTGGCTTTTCTGTCTCTTGTTGCTGTGTTGTGGGTAATGCATCTGATACTGCTGCTGAGTGTGGCTGTAGTATTGGTTCTGTACCTGGTGCAACTGATGTGGTTGGTCGTTAGGAAGTGATGGCTTCTTGAACACAGTTGCACTGTTGTTGGCAGAGGTGTTGTAGAAGACACTTCTGTGTTGGGAATCCATTGGTGACGTTGAGGGGGTAATTGAAAGTGATGTGTTGGAGTAGTTGTGCTGGTAGTGGTCGACAGAGAAGACGGACGACATGGTAGATGAGGCAGATGGCGGTGTCAATGGTGGCTGCTGGTTCATACTTGGTGGAGCCTGAGGAGCCATAAATGCCGATGATGGCGATGAAGAGAGACCCAAGATGAAGTGAGCGGCATAGTTCACGTTAGGATCCAGCTGGAACTCAACAGTGTTGAATGCATGGTTTTCTGGGAATGACTCCGTGAAGGTGTGTACCTTGTGGATGTAACTGGATACCAATTGTATGTAGTCAAAGCCTTCCACATTCTTGTACTTGTTCTCCAATGCGTGAGTTCGACTGTTGAATGTGTTGGTCAGCATGATGACGACCTTGACGAGGCAGTCTGACGTGTCATCGCTGAACCCAGACAGGAATGGCTCAACCACGTCTGGAACTGTGTTCTCCAAGTCTTCATCGTACGTCTCATCGTCACCAATGTCTCTGCCGGATGCGTAATACCTTGTGACAGCGTGCTCAAATGCCTCAGCAGCAGAGTCTGAGCCGAGGATGTTGCTGGCCATCAAGTGGCAACCGAGGGCAACGACGGAGGCTGGCATTAGCAGGAAGTTGCGTTCGTACAAGGTGAGTTCACAGAAGAACCTTGAGAGTGTTTGGATCATGGCTGACATGCTTTTCTTGTTATGGAATGTGTTGTTGATCTTCTTTGGGGTCTCGTCAATGAATCTCGATGCACTGGTGATGGACATCTGGAGGCAATCTTCGAGAGAAGTGTGTGCCAAAGACCATTCGAGCGTCGAAAGGATGTGCTTTTCCATTTGCACAAACATATCAGCGTCGTAGGCATTGCGACACATAATCGTAAGTTCCTTGAGTGTTGGGACGCGTGACTTCTTGTCCTCGTACTTTGCGGCAAGCCAGAGTGCTGTGCAGCCAACGAGCTGGTAATGCTTCTTGAAGACGACTCTCTTGGAACAGTACTTGTCGATGATGCTGACTGCGAGAAAGAGTGTCTGTGGGTGGAGTCTGAACGATAGGTGAATCTCGATCAGAAAGTCTAAGAGGTACGGTCTCATGAACCACTGGATCTCTGGCTGGAGGTCGATCATAGCGCAGTTGATGATTGACTGGGACTCGATGAGGGCAAGGTAGTTGGAGATGTCCTGTTGGTAGACAGATGTGCACACCTTGTTGGCCTCTGTCTCGAGATATTCGAGGGTGGGATGGTACTCGCGGTGCTTGACCTGCTTTGGAGGGCCCATTTTCTGATACTGAGGAGACCACATGCTGTGTGTATGTGTGTATGGAGAGGGTCAAGGGGTGTGAGTGGCAGTCAACGGTGTGGCTGGTGGAGGATTCGAGCACAGAATTAGTCCGTTGACTGGAGAGCGGTGAGGAGGCGGACGGGTCCAGATATAAAAAGGGTACACGGGTCCAAAGTCTTCCTGCAAAGTATTGAGAGGAGTGGCCTCGCTGATGCACTTCACTCAATTTCGCACTGACGCGCCTGTTTTTTCGCGCGTATTCGTGGTCGCGTCGCGGTTCACGGGTCGCGGTTCACGGTATGGCGGTGCCTGTTTTGCTCGTTTGGGCGAATTGACGTTTGATGGTCGAAGCAGCTTGAAGGGGCCGCGCTGGTGGATTTGTGGGCGGTGGAGTTTCAGCTTTTGGGGCGTTGGTGTGTGGTGCTCGGTACTCGCTTGTGGATGGCCCGGGAGGTGGTGGTGAGGCGGAGAGGGGTGTCGTTTAGGTCAGTGTGCTCTGCTGCGTGGTTCAATCCAGGTGATAACGGTAGATCCGAGGCCTCAGTGCTACAACACCCACCAGCTAGCTACGCAATAACAATTCACCGCCACCAACTGTCAACCACTCCCAGCCCCCCAAAAGAGCGGCGCGCGCTAAACCTCCAGACGCGTTACTGCTTCAATGCTCATCGAAGATCGGTGCGATAAACAGAAACGAAGACGCGCGCGAATGTTTTGATTTCGATTTTTTACGCGCGCCTTCTTGGCCCTTCACCAGACCCTGCTCGGTCTGACCAGCACAGAAGCCCCTCGTTTCTTGTACAGAACTCGGCAAATCAAAAAGAGAAGTATTGAGGCTTAATGTACGGTCATGCTGTACTTGTCCCCTTGCATCAAGAAGTCTGGTGTTACCCATACTTGGGCAATTGCTGCGCCTGCAGAGTGCTGTCTCTTCACCCCTGATGTTGAAACCTAGGTCTCAGAACCTCACTAAAACATGCCAAAAATTGTGAGCGGATCAGAGCAATATGTAGCTAGCACTAAGTATCACTTGTATATGAGCCAAGGGGATTGTTTACCGCTCGATTTTGAGTTATAATGATGTTCGTGTATTTTGAAAATTTGAAAAGTTGTCAAAAAATGGAGTGACACATTCCATTTTCAGCCTGAGAATTTTACGGAGCTCAGTGATGTTCATTTTTTTTTGAGTTAAGATTCGCTACTTTTGACTGCTCTACATAAAGTTCGAAGACGACTATCCAACGGAAACATATACAAGAGGCATTTTGAACGGCAGCAGCTTTTGTCAAAGCATAGGAATAACATCTAATAGGCCCCTTGGTGATGTTCGGGTGTTTTTCTGGTTTCAACGATCCACCGCGAAAAATAGAGCCAGAGCGACAGGGCTCATGACCACTGCAGCTCGATTCGGGTGTAAAAGGTGCGAACAAAGTTATCTATTCCATCAGTTGGCGGTTTCTTCACTCCATCTCTTCATTCAAGCATCTACAGGCCGACCTGCAATAAACTTCAACACGTTCCTCACTAAGCCTCTAAGGTGAATAAAGAATTACATCGAAGAATCAACCGGGAACATCACAAACAACAATCTGCAATACAAGGACACACCTCATCACATCACAGAACGAACAACAATGAACCCCCTCCAACCAGCCGGCGGCGATTCGAACTACACGTTCACCGCTATTCCACTCCCATCAAATACCTCGAAAAGCCCATTGGAAGAAGATGATAGTGCTTTTGACAAAAATTATGAGATACGGGAGCAGGACAGATGGCTCCCTCTGGCGAACGGTGAGTTGATTGTTTCTCCTGTCAACAATTGGCAAAACATGTATACTAACACAGATATTGAAGTCGGAAGAGTGATGAAAAGTGCACTTCCACCGCAGGCAAAGCTCTCAAAGGACTCTAAGATGTGCGTACAAGAGTGTGTCTCCGAGTTCATCTCGTTCATCACATCTGGGGCCATAGACAAGTGTCAGGCGGAGAAGCGAAAGACTTTGAATGGTGAAGATATCCTCTACGCCTTGCATACCCTTGGCTTTGAGAACTACGCTGAAACCTTGAAAATCTATCTTGCCAAGTACAGAGATCATGAGCGTCTGGAGGCGGACGACAGAAGGGAGAAGGACAAGCTGAAGCGCCAGCTGCGGAAGGAGCGGAAAGAACGAGAGAAGCACAAGCTGCTACAACAGGGATCTTCAGGTGCCGGATCTACAGGGTCACTTGAAAATGAGGATGACGAGTCAGATCTGGATGATCTTGACGATGGGAGTCTTGATGACGAGGAAGAGGATGAGATGCGAGGGAGCGAGCCAGTCGATCTACAGCAGTACAACATCGACCCCACTGGCCTAGCACAGTATGTGCTTGATCCACAGCCAACCGACATCAATGTTTATGGTGAAGGAGACCTGAGCTTCCAAGAAGATCTTTGAATATGCTGAGATTTCTCCCAGTGCCAGAGCCCGCATCCAGGTGCATCACCGGCATCCAGTGCGGGAGGCGAGCTCCGCGTTTGTGTCACCTAAGTGGTACCAGAATCTCTGCTTCAGAAACTACTGGTAAACATCAGTTTCACCTGTCACTATGATGTCTGCTGCCTAGCGAGTCATTTCAAACCACGCCTTCACCAGCAGAATATCCAGAGATGCGCTACAGAAGCATTTTAACAACCATCTTGGTCGCCTCGCAGCTGTTGTCCGTCGATGCCGCTCGATTTGTGATCCAGTTCAAGAAGGGCTACAATGTCCAGTCCTTTGTCACACACTACTACAAGTCCAATCCGAACATGAATGTTGCAGGTTTGTCGCAGGTTGGTGTTGAGCACTTCAGCATTGGTAACTTCAAGGGTGTTGTCGGTGATTTTGATGTGAGCTTTGTCAAGTCCCTCTACGAGGACCCGAACATCGGTGCTATATCTCTTGACCGTGAGTTGGTTTTGGCGGATGTTCAAGAGAATGCTCCATTACACCTTGCAAGATTGTCACAACAGAAGAAGTTGAAGCAAGGCCAGAGCTTGGACTATCTCTATGATCCAAGTGGGGGAATCGGCGTTGACGTCTACATCTTGGACTCTGGTATCAATTCGACCCACGAAGAGTTCAACCACAGAGTCACAAAGATTGCCGACTTTACAAAGGAGGGCGACGAGCCAAACATTCCCCATGGAACCTATGTGGCTGGTGTAATAGGGAGTCAGACCTATGGTGTTGCCAAGAAGGCCAACTTGTTTGATGTCAAGGTCACTGACAAGAAGGGACGAACCAAGTTGGGTTCAGTCATCAGTGCGTTGAACTTGATCACCGAGGATTCTAAGGTTACCCAGAGACCAACATTGGTGGTTATTCCATTGATCATGAAGAAGAATGCAGTCTTGAATGGTGCTGTTGAGGCTGTTGTGAACGAAGGAATTCCAGTCATTGCCGCCGCCGGAAACGATGGAAAGGATGCTTGCCAGTTCTCTCCTGCCAGTGCCAAGGGCGCGTTGACTGTTGGAGCACTTGACTATCAGGACCAGATTGCAGCCTTCAGTAACTGGGGACCATGTGTTGATGTTTTTGCCCCTGGTGTTAAGGTTGAGACTACGAGCTTGAACGGTACCGTGGCTAGATCTGGTACCTCTTTGTCAACTGGGTTGACTGGGGGTATGGTTGCCTACTTCATGGGCATGGGAGACTCTGGTGCACAGGCCATCAACAGGGTTGTGAAGTACTCAGTGACTGGTGCTATTCCTGAAGAGAGCATTTCCCAGCGTCCTGGAAGTACCAACCGTGTCTTGTTCAATGGTGAGGGAGAACCTAACTGGGGTCCACAGATTGGAAACCCATGATATATAGTTGGCTCATTACATTCAGCTATTCTTGATTGATATATTGTATTCAGAGATCGCTAGATAAACACAGCACCTTAGAGCTTAGTTGCAGACTGGGCTCTCTCAATTGTGGTCACATCATCGTAAATGAGTGTGGTAAGGAAATCGTGATACTTCTTTCCCGTAACATCGTCCTTGAAGTAGTTGGCGGCCTGGTAGAACTTGTGGCCAGCCTTAGCCTTGGAGGCCAAACTCTCAACAACTTCGCCAAGGAGCTTGGATGTGTACTCTGGTGTCACTGTCTTTCCCTCAGCGGTCTTTGCACCGTGGTGGACCCACTGGTAGAGCTGGGATCTCGACACCTCTGCGGTAGCAGCATCCTCCATCAGGTAGTTGATTGGGACGCATCCAACACCTCTGAGCCAAGCCTCAATGTAAGAGAGACCAATCTCCAAGTTTGCTCTGATACCAGCATCGGTGATGGCACCACCTTCAACGTATGGGGACAACAAATCTCTCTGTGTGATTGGGATGTATCCCTCGGTACCAACCGGTGAGTTGATCTGGTTTGGAGTGAGCATCTTCTTGAAGATCTCATTGGCGATTGGTGCCAAAGCTGGGTGAGCAATCCATGTACCATCATGACCAGCGTTGAACTCTCTGAGCTTGTCCTTCTTCACATTTTCCATGGCGATGGCATTACGCTTGGCATCGTCCTTGATTGGGATCTGGGCAGCCATACCACCCATAGCATGGACACCACGCTTGTGACATGTGTAGATCAAAAGCTTGACGTATGAGGACATGAACCCAACACTCATGTTGACTTGAGAACGGTCTGGCAAGATGAACTCCTTGTGGTTTCTGAGGCACTTGATGTAAGAGAAGATGTAATCCCAACGACCACAGTTCAGACCGGCAGAGTGCTCTCTCAACTGGTAAATGATCTCGTCCATCTGGAAGGCACCTGGCAATGTCTCAATCAGCACAGTGGCTCTGATGGTACCTCTTGGAATGGAGATGTAGTCCTGGGACACGTTGAAGATGTCATTCCAGAGCTTAGCCTCAAGGTGGTGCTCCATCTTTGGCAAGTAGAAGTATGGACCGAATCCCTGTGCAATAGACTCCTTTGCGTTGTGGAAGAAGTAGAGTGCAAAGTCAACAATGGAACCACTGGCAGGTTCACCATCAATGGTGATGTGCTTCTCCTCAAGGTGCCAGCCTCTTGGACGAACAATAAGAGTTGGGATGTGCTTGTTTGTGTTGAGCTTGTACTCTTTGTTGCCCTTCTTGAAGTCAATCTGCTTTCTGACAGCGTCGTACAAGTTGACCTGGCCATCAACGACATTGACCCAGGTTGGAGTGGCGGAGTCCTCCATGTCACACATGTATGTTGCAACGTGGGCATTGAGTGCATTCACCAGCATTGATCTCGAGGATGGACCAGTGATCTCAGTTCTTCTGTCCTGGAGCTTTGGGCCGAGGGATGGGCCCTTCCAAGTTGGATCATCTCTGATGTAGGCGGTGTCTGGGTGGAAGTTTGGCAAGATACCGGCGTCACGCTTGGCCTGCTCGACCTTGCGGTTATCCAAGAGGGTCTTTCTGGTCTTGTTGAAGGTGCGGTGGAGCACTGCGATGAAGGCAAGAGCCTCCGGGGTTACGATGTGCTTTGCGTTTGCTGGGATTCTGGCTCTGACTTCGACGCCCTTGAGGACGTCCTGAGTTTCTGGGAATGGGCTGTCTGAAACGGTCATTGTGTTCAATTGTTGATCGGTTGTTCTGCCAATTGTGGGGTAAGAAGCGAGGAAGAAAGAGCAGCCGAGCTCTTATATATAGGTGTGCCAATTTTCCATAGGGCCCGGCCAACACGCGATGGCCAGCATTCGGTGATGCGGAGGCCCGTTCGTTTGGTTTGCTGCGCTGTTCGCGTACCTCCGGCCGGGCTTGTGGGGGATAGCGGCCGGCGAGCTCCGGGCGCCCCGGGTTCTGTGCGGAGTCAAGATTTGTGTGTGACTCCGTCCAGCGCGGTGAGCAACAGCGAAGCTCGGGAAAGGGCAGCCGCGGTTCTGGATTTCGGTCGATGGGAGGGGCCTTTGGCGTCTTGAGAGGGATTTGCAGAGACCGACACAAGAACTGCAGAATGAATCATGATCTCGGAGCTGGTGAGCTGGCTGGGCTGCCAACAACTCACGATTCACCGTGTTTAACGGCCTATTTGGTTGCCATGTTTGTGAGGATCTGCGTACCTAACAGAGGTGACTTCGGAAAGTAAAAGGCTGCTCAACAGACAACAATTGCTTAACCGAGCCAGGGTAAGGAGACCCATTTCACCTGACTGCCAGTTGCGATCTACATAACCTCAATTGGCAACAAAATAGGCCCGCATGTTTGCAAATTGGGCCTTCTATTTGCTTTTATGTGTCAAGCTTATCGCCGCCGCGGTTTCAGATCACGTGAGTATCTTTCGCGAAGTCGTTGTCGTCGCGGAACCCGCGAAATCTCTCTAGAATGCGCCACTGCAGTGCTACGACTGCTCCTTTTGAAGGTGGAGAGATAGTCACCGTTTTACATTCCCAAAGCTCCCAACACCACCACCAACTGCTTTACCCCTATAATCTTGCTTCTTGCTATCATAAACCAGAGCTATCTGCCTATTGCTCCTTTTCCTCGCACAAAGAATGGGCCAATACACCAGCAGGCTGGGATCTTCTCATGGGGAAGCTGCGCCAGCAAGGGGCCAAAGCACACCCAACACGGCCCCAGCACCCGACATCGATGTTCCAGGCGACACAGACACACTGGCTGATACCCTTTTTGCGTCTTCGCCCGACTCCAGAATACAGCAGACTTTGAGAAGAAGACGCTCCTCATCGAATACGCAGTCGAGTCTCCCGCCACCGCGGAGAAGACGGCTTCCACCCTTGCGCTTTTGGTCAAGAGGCACACAAGACATAGAGCAAAACACATCTACCAACACACCACCTCTCCCAGCCCAGACTAATGGTGCCTCCAACCGTGATCGCTTGTCGCATGGACCACAACGCCCGGCACACCAGGATCAAGGGCCTATCAACAGCCGTTTCATCGAGGAACTTGATGACATTGCCTCCCATTTGTCACACACTCTCCAGAACTTGCCGCCTTCATCAGGAGCTTTACCTTTTCCAAGATCATCCATCAGCTCCGATCTGGGATCCTCAGGGCCAATTTCGTTCGAGCACCAAACAGAAATGCTATCCAGATTGCTCGAAGTTGCCGCAACCTCCACTGTCACGACTCTCATGGGCTCTTCCATTGTAAATGGCAGAAGATTTGATAACACATCACGCAGCGCCGAAGATGGCAATGACTCGACTTTCCAAGAGTTTGTCACATCCTTGAGAAGTGGACTCTTGGGAAATGAGTTATCCAGAAACTATGCTGATCACAACGCGGACAACATGACATTCTTCAGAGCGTTCAGATTTGACAGTGATTCACAGACCGGAAGCCGCAGTTCACCATCAACAGCTTCAGAATCACCCTCCTCTGCGTCTAGTCACTCATCCACCCCAGTTCCCGCTGGCAGTAGTCCAGAGACAGCTGCTATTCCTGTTATGATCATTGGTGTTCGCTCTGTTCAACAAGACTTGGAGGTTTCTGAGAATACACTGGAAGACGACGTTGACTGGTTTGTACGTGGTGGCTCCAACACAAACGCCCGCCGTCGCCATCAGGAGGATGTTGGTGCCACATTGCAGCGTGATCACTCTGCAAGAGACCGTCGTGAAGAAGTGCAAGAGCCAAACCCACATCGACACATGCATCAGGCAGCTCAGAGATCGTGGGTTATATTTGTCATGGGCAACTCCTTCGCTTGGAATCACCCACTTCTCTCTGCACCTTCACTCATGAATGAGAATCCTACTTATGAGGATCTCCTGAACCTCCAGGACCTTATTGGTCAAGTCAAGCCACAGGTCGCAACCCCTGAAGAGCTCAAAAACCACGATGATCAGTTGTTTGAGCTTCAACTCACGCAAGATGGTTCTTTTGCATCGAAGTCAGAACATCAACTGCTATGTCACTGCAATACTCTGCAGCGTTGCCAGATCTGTCTTACCGATTACGAGAACAACGACATTGTGAGAAAGCTGAACAGCTGCGATCATTTCTACCACAGAGAGTGTATTGACACCTGGTTGTTGAAAGGAAAGAACAACTGCCCCCTGTGCCGGTCAAAGGGGGTCACCAGTAGTGAGGATGGAGCCGCTGATCAATGTGTTGCAACTTCCTGAGATCACACGAGAAAGATCTGTCTAGTTGAGTTCTTTATACATTTGAATACATCATGAATTATCCTATTTAGGTCATACCTATGTTCATGTAGCTAGAAGAGCCCAAGGTCAAAGTCGTACTGAGGCAGGAAGGACACGAGAACAGTACGCTCCTTAAACTTTCTTCCTGTGAGTTCCAAAGCAGCCTTCTTGGCCTCTTGCAGAGACCCAAACTTGACAAACACTTTACCAACACTTGTGTTGAGTGTCTTGATATTTCTCTTGTAGTCTGCTTCTGGCCTTGGGATCTTGATAGATTCAACGTTACCGTATTTTGAGCACTCCTTCAAGACAGCCTGTTCCAAGAACTCAACCGCTGACGCTTCTTTCAACTGTTCTGGGTTGACCGTATTCAAGAGAATCAAAACACAAGATTCAACCTGTTCAACTCTTGTGTGAGCAAGCTGGGCAATTGATCTGAAGGTAACCTTTTCTTGCTGAGTGAGTCCCTTGCAAGCCTGAATTGACTGGAGAGTAAAGTCTCTGATAACAATGCTGTTGATTGCCGCAACACTTTGAGAAACATCGACGGACTTAGGAAATTGAGCAAACACGATACCCTTTGACTGGCCTTCAGCGGACTTCACCATCTCCACAACGACACCAGCTCCAGCAATGTCCTCCAAATCATCCTTGATCTCATCCTCGGTGATATCAGTCGGCACGTTCAAAATAGCTAGTTTGCGGTCAGAATCAGGAATTTTGGAGTCTCCCAGTCCCTCCGATGTTGCAACGTAGCTCTCAGGACGTGATATCTGGATTTTGAGATTGAGTTCCTTTTGAAGAGCAACAGAGGAGCAGTAGAGGATGGTTGTGATATGGTAGTTCGACAGGTGGAGAACCAAGTACTTGTTCTGGATAAGCTCATGACTGACAATGAAAGAACCTTCGACGTCGAGTGTGTTGATGTAGTTCTTGATATTCTCCACAAGTCTCTCAACTGGATACAGACTGAACTCAACACCAGTGATAATGAGCTCTCTGGCACGTCTGGAAGAGATGGCATCGATGTTAATCTGCTCAAAGAGAATGGATGTGTGGTTATTCAAATCACCTCCGTTAACAAGACCTTCGAGTTTGGAAATATCAACTCGTCTGGCTTCGCCAGGAAGAGGAAACAGGCCCGAGATCTTCGCACGCTCAGAGCTGACCTTCTCAAAACCCTTTGGTCTTACATCCCACAGAGTCTTGCGATCAAGCTTGTCAATAGGGATGACATTGGAGATGTCCTCAGTGCGCCACTCCTCGTCAGTGCGCCACTCGTTGTCTCTGGAGCCGTTGTGGCGTCTGTCATCATAGCGGTCGTCCCTGGGTCTTCTTGTGTCTCTATTGTAGTCTCTTTGAGGTCCTCTATGGTCATATCTGTCGTCTCTTCGGTCATAACGTCTGTCCCTGTCACGGTTATCTCTGTAGTCGTTTCTCGCTCTGTAGTCTCTGTCCCTGTGTGATCTCTGGTCCCTCTCATCTCTCTGGTCGCGGTAGCCCCCTCTTCTACCGTCATCACGCGCCCTCGTGTCTCTGTATCCTCTTCCATCACTTTGGCTGTCTCTGAAGGGTGGCGTTTCTCCAGAGCTCGATGGCCGTGATCTCTGGCCTCGTGAATCGTACGGTTGTTGTGGCTGCGGCTGTGGAGAGCTCCGCTGGGTGTCTGGAGGCCCTTGTTCCTGGATGACTTCGGTTGTGTTAGTAAAAAAGCGGACATGCTTGCGGGGAAGTTGAAACACGTACTTTTCTTCTTGAGAGCCTCGAGGACGTTGTGTGTGCTCATTGTGCGGCGTATCTGCTGGTGCTGCTCGTCTGTGCTTGTTTCCTTGCTTCGTTGACTGTGCTGATGGCTCGCGCCCACTATAAATTTTCTTTCTCCGCGGTTTTGGCGATGGAGCGCCCATTTCGAGGGGCGTGGCTACGTGGTAAGATCTCTATCCACATCAGCACTAAGAACAGCCCACAACACTCCACACGCCCAACAATGCGCACACGAACAGCTCTTCTGCTCGTCTGGACACTGCTGCTTTCTACGGCGTCCGCTGCTATCCTGGCACTCGACATCGGCCACGACTTCACAAAGGCCGCGTTGGTGGCTCCAGGTGTCCCATTTGAGATTGTCATGAGCGCAGACTCCAAGCGCAAGGACGTCTCTGCAATTGCATTCAAACCCCTTGGAGGCGATGACTTTGAGAGACTTTATGGATCCCAGACTGCCTCCTACTGCACGAGGTTCCCAGACCAGTGCATGCTCAACCTCAAGCCGCTCCTTGGTAAGCCCTCAGATCACCAGGCTGTCCAGCACTACCTTCAGTCGCACCCAGGTGTCATGGCTGTCCCATCCAAGAACGGAAGAGACACTGTGGCGTTCCATGTCTCAGGGAACACATACCCTATCGAAGAGGTGGTCGCCATGAACATCCAGAACATTGTCGGCAGGGCATCTGCTCTTTTGAAAGAGAAGTCACCTGGTGGATACTCACAGATTCGTGACGTGGCTGTCACCGTTCCAAGCTACTTCAACCTGGCCCAGAGAAGCGCTATCAGAGACGCTGTCGAACTTGCCGGCTTGAACCTCATCGCTTTGGTTGACGATGGCCTTGCCATAGCCGTCAACTACGCCACAAGTCGTGAGTTCGAGGAGGGCAAGCCAGAGTACCATGTCATCTTCGACATGGGAGCAGGGTCAACAAAGGCCACTCTTGTCTCTTTCAACAACAACTCAACTATGGTTTCTGTTGCTGTGGAGGCATATGCCTTCGACGAGAATTTTGGTGGTGCCTACTTCACCAATGCCGTTGCTGAATTGATCAAGGCCAAGTTCCTCGAGTCACACCAGGACATTCGTTCGTGTTCGTTCCAGTCGAACAAGAGAGCCGTGGCAAAACTGTTCCAGACCGCTGACAAGGTCAAACTTGTCCTGAGTGCCAACAATGAAGCTCAAGTTTCCATCGAGTCCTTCTTCGATGACATTGACTTCAAGACCAAGATCACACGCGAGGAGTTTGAGGACTACGTCAGTGACTCCTCCACTAGAGTTACTGACCCGATTACAGATGTCCTGGAAAAGGCTGGTCTCTCTCTCAAGGATCTCTCCTCTGTCATCTATGCCGGTGGCTCCACCCGTGTTCCATTTGTTCAACGCCATCTGTTGTCCTTGATCGGGGAGGGACTTGTCTCCAAGACCATCAATGCCGACGAGGCTGCTGTTTTTGGTGCAGCACTCCGTGGTGTCCAGATTTCAAAGATGTTCAGGGCAAATGAGCTTGCAGTTACTGAACCATCGCCATTCGGCTACATGATCAGTGTTGGTGATGACGCTCCAATCGATCTTTTCCCCGTTGGAACTCCTTACGATACCTCCGTCACGATTGATTTGACAGAAGCTCTCTCTGGTGCTGAGACACTCACCATTGATGTTCTGGAGGATACCAAGAGATATTCCAGATTTGAGGCAGGAAAGATATCTGATGTCATCTCCAACTTCAAGTTCAACATTACAGACTGCACTGACGGGGTGAGCTACGTCGCCAAGTTCCAATTGACTGAGAGTCGCTTCATAGTGCTTGAAGCACTTGAGGCTCAATGTTCTGTTGCCAAGACAGGCTTCTTCGACAAGTTGAGAGGTAACACAGACAAGGCTGAAGACACTGAGGTGAGCAAGGATTCGGACAAGGCAAGAGTGAAGAAGTCGGTGATCCCAACAAAGCAAAAGTACATTGGACCAAGACCACTTGGCGCAACTACGAAACAGGAGTTGAAGAACCATTTGGCAGGATTGGATTACAAAGACGTTCAAAGGAAGATCGTCTCGGAAAAGCTCAACGAGCTTGAAGCTACTCTCTACAGAGCCCGTGCATTCCTTTCAGAAGATGATGTTGTGGGAAAATGCCCCGAGTCAACAATTGAGGAGGCCAATGCACTTGTCAGTGAGCATTTGGAGTGGCTCGACTATGAGGGTGATGTTTCATCACTCAAAGAGATCAGAGCTAAACTGGACGAAGTCAAATCCAAGGTCAACCAAATCAAAGTGTACATTGAACAGCTGTCCACTCCTCTAGATGCAGACGAGTTCGAAAGGATTCATACTGAGGCTGTGGCGGATGTGAACGCTCTACAGGAGCTTTTCCTTACCATGGGCGAGGAGTCATTGGTTATTGCTAGCGCATTTGCCGAAGTCGGTCTTGACTACACAGAGCAGTTGAAGAAGGTGACAAAGCCTCAGCAGATTACCCAAGAGCAAGTTGAGGCTATCAAAGAGAAGGTTACTGAAACGTTCGAGAGGGTCAAGGAGCTGTACGAAGATGAGGATGAGCTTGATGCTCTCAGCAGGGATGAGAAGTTTGACATCAGACGCGAGGCTCTCCAGAGACTTGAGGAGCTGAGGGCAACACAGTTGTCACTGAACATTTCACATGCACAGAAAATGAAAGATCTCAAAGCAGCACTGAACAAGTTTGTCAGGGCACAAAAGAGAGCAGCCGCAAAGGAGGAGGCCAAGGCGAAGGAGACGGCCAGTTCTGATGCTTCTGCTTCTTCAGCTACATCTTCCTCGAGCACTGGACATGACGAGCTGTGAAGTTGCATCTGGATATACACAGATTTTGTCCGCTCTTTGATCTTGCTGTAGCGTTTGTAGACCAACGTCAATCAACGCTCGGTTAAGCTGGAGCCGGCTAATCCCGCGCCCGCCCGCGATTTGAGAACAAAGTGACGTAGCTTCAGTATTGCCCCTCAAATCTCTCTGAATTGCCACCAAAGCTCAAACACAAATCGTCTCTCACGTCAGCTATGTCCTCTCCTCGATCAACAAAGACTGTGCCGCAGATTATCACACATATGTCACCGAAGCAGAGCAGCATGCGGGCTTATTACCCTGTCACTCCAGGCTCTCAGCCAACGCCCCTTTGTGCTGTCTTTCTCGTTCAATTCAACGTGCACACTGGCTACGACCTCAAGTGGAGCAAGAGCTTGGACGATGTTTCCCTGAAGGGTGTTGAGTTCAAAGCTCTTCCATCAGGCTTGCATGAGGTGGAACGGGATGTTGTCTCGTTTGTACAGCCAAAGAGCGACGACGGCGATGGCCTTCTCTATGGCATTTCAGTCTTCCAGCAGAACCTGAGAACATCTCGATCGCATGACAGAGAAACGGTTAGAATGTACTCTTTGGGAGTTCTGGTCGACCCTTCAAAACACAAAACTTCTCTATCGTGGAAGCCGTCCAGTTATTCGTGCGGACTGGAGTACATTGAGCAACTCTCCACAATGCTCTCAACATGGGATGAGACAGATGGAACGTCGGTCTTTGAAAAGTTCTTTGATGACAACTCCAAGATGGACTACCTGTTTTCTCCAAAGGCTCAAAGTGGGAGCGTGCTGAAGAAGTCACAAAGCCAAACACGTCACCACTACCTCTTGAAATCAGATGCGCTTCTCCAAGAGCTCGGGCCCTTGGTCTTCACCGCTTGGAAGGCATCGCTCCTCAGACAAAGGATCATACTGTTTGATTCACTATCCATTGAGAAGGGGTGTGCATTTGCATACTGTCTGTCCATTCTGTCCGCAATTCCTCATGAGCTGCTTGCTCTTCTTCCGGACTCTACGCAAGCGTTACATTACCTACAGCCAATTTACTCCATTGGTGTCAACGATATTGACTGGCTCAAGAAAGTCCCCTTTTCTGGATTCATCGGAACCTCTTCCGACGAGATACTCATGTACAAGAAGCAACTTTACGATGTTTCGATCCAGCTGGGCAAGAACGGTTCACCAATTGCACTTCCATCCAGTGCGCATGACCCACGCTCCAAGGACACTAAGGCTTTGAAAGCTACCCAGAGAGACCTCAAACGCTTCAATATCTTGTGCAGGGAGTTTGAGCTATTGGAGGATAACGAAGAGGAAGAAGTTCCTTCTTGGTGGGCTGATGTGACTGAGCAAGTTTCATGGAGACAGCTTGCCTGGTCAGGGCTCTACTGGTGGGCATCTGCTGGCGAAAGAGGCAACCAGGATGAGGAGCAGGACTCTGAGGGTCTTACGGAGCTGGCTGACATAAACAAGGAAGACGTTGAGAGAGCGCTCTACATCGTGGGGTACTTCCAGAGCATTACGAGACGAATCTTCAGGACCCTCTTGGACGTTCTCGGTGGTGATGAGGACCCCGATGAAATTGCTGTTATCGAGTTTGCCGACATTCTTGAGATGGGCCTGGATCCTTACTCAAGTGAAGACGCTGAGTTCGTTGTAAAGCTTGCCAAATGCTGGTGGGACCGAGATGTCACTATCGGAGGTACGTTGAGCAACCTGTGCTGTATTTAATCTACGGTGGATCTATGATATAGAAAGCATAGAAGAATTTTATGGTCTTTTGTAGAGAGGTAATCACAGCAACAACCAAGCAGCTGTTCCAACAAGCGACGCACCGATGATACACGTGATGATTGCTGCACCAGCCTTGTCTCCATTATCGAGAGACAGTGGACTCAGATTGGTCTGCTGCTCATACGTACCAGCAGAATAATCACCAATGGAAGTTCCACAGGTGAAGTTCGAACATGGTGGCGGTCTGTCTCTAATTCTCAAGTTCTGCATCACCTCGAGAGCACTCATTTGCTCACCAAGGCCATAGAAACCATCCCACCCACTGTGCCACCAGTTCATACCACAAGTGTGGCCATCTGTACCTCCTGAGCATGAGTTGGATGCCGCTCTGGCAGAAGCATCGAGAAGCGCATAAATGGTCTCGTAGGTCTCTGGGACCATCTGGGCAGTCTGGCCCAAGAATCTGGAGAAGTAGGCTCTGAACGATCTCTGGTCATTGTTACAGTTACCAGCACCTTGACAAGCAGCTTCGTACAAGACAGAGTTGTTGAAGAAGACACTTGAACTCTGGAGGTATCTCAGGGTTCTGTTTCTCCACTTCTCCTCCTCGGTGAAGTTGTAGAGGTAGGCTGAACCGGACATCATGAGTCCCTGGTTGTAGGTCCACTGGAGCTTTGTAATGTCTGTGCAGTTGACGCCAATGGAGATACCGTCATAGACAAAGTACCAGTTGCTCTCGTAGATCAATCCCAATTCGTACATCCAGTCGTGAACCTTGTCACACCACTCGACGTAGGTTGTGTTTCCGGTGTATCTGGCCAGTCTGGCACCGATGTGGAAGAGACATCCGTTGGAGACAGAGTTCTTGTAGTCGTAACCAGAGTTCCACTCGAAAATCTGCCATCTTAATCCACCTCCACAGTTGTCGCTGTCCCATCTGGAGGCCATTGTGTTGAAGACAGCCTGTGCAAGGGCCAGCCACTGTGGCTCTTCTGGAGGTGGGTTTGGGAAACTTCTCTCTGCAGCACCCATAGCAGCAATACCCCAGAAACCCTGGTCATCGTTACCTTCGGTTGTGGACTGGTTGAGTGGGACGTAATCCAGATTGTCTCCGACCTGAGCGAGCAGTGCTCTGTATGTCTGGTTGACGTACGTGTCATTCTCCATGAAGTACCAGAAGTCGACCATGGTACCCCAGGCACCACCTGCCTCCCACCAGTAGTATGGGTCTGCGAACATTCCGACGGAGTTACCGTAGTCCTCACCTGTGTAGTAGTCCATCAAACCGTCCGCGATGACACCCGTCACCTCCTTCAAACTCGTCAGGTTGTCCGGTGTGAGGTAGATGGCGCGTACGACGCCCTGGAGCAGAGCTAGGGACACGCAAGCCTTGAGTTTCATTGTTCCAGCAAGGCGTGTATGTTTGTGTGTGGCGTTTTGGTGTTGTTTTGATGGGTTTGATCTGTCAGCTGCTCCTTCAAAGAAAAAGCTCCCCGCCTAAAAACGTCGCTCGCGCAAATTTGGCTTGGACGGCTCCAAAGACCTAAATATAACCCCGTGATCAGCACAGCCATCAGCCTTGAACTTGCAATGTCCGAGCGAAAGTCCATCAACAAGTACTACCCGCCTGACTATGACCCGTCCAGTGTCACGAAGAAGCGCAAGAGGGTCAAGTCCGGGTCCGCGAGCCTCCCGACAGTGCGACTCATGACGCCCTTCTCTATGATGTGCACAAACTGTCGAGAGTACATCTCCAAGTCACGCAAGTTCAACGCTCGCAAGGAGACCACCGATGAGACGTATCTCGGCATGAAGATCATCCGCTTCCACATCAAGTGCCCTAGATGCGCCAGTGAGATCATCTTCAGAACTGACCACAAGAGTGCAGACTACGTGGTGGAGTTTGGAGCTAAGAAGAACTACGACAACACTGCATCGCCTGATAAAAAGGAGACATTGGATGAGACGCTCGAGAGGCTCGAGAAAGAGGAGCAGGAGGAGAGGGCAAGTCAGCTCAAGGCTGAGAACAAACGCACCACAGTTGAGGAACTCGAGGAGAAGCTCAATGACATAAGGAAACAACAGGATCTCAACGAAGAACTAGAGGATATCAAGGACAGAAACGCTCGCTTGGAGGCCGTGAAGAACGGTGTTCTGATACAGTCCAAGAATAATGATGATGTCGCTGTATTGGATCAAGAGCTTGAGGACGAGAAACTGGCAGCAGATGCATTTGCAAAGGCTAGACTACCCAAGACCAGCACGACGCCCTCCGTGCAACCCACATCAAGACCACTTACGATTACGAAAAAGAGAAAAGTGAGCAAGTTGGGAATCAAGATCAAAAAGTGATACTCACTTACGCTGACACCAGTCCCTGCCGTGGCCAACCTGGTACCGACAAAGCGTAGGCTCCAACCAGAGACCCATCAGTGCAGAGAAGACAATGCCACCGGAATCACTCATCGAAGTAGCACCCAGAGAGAACTCCCTCTCACTCTCAGAGATGGTGTCTATTATCAGCATGAAGGTGTTTACATAGGCAGCACCACCAAGCAAGCCCTCATAGAACACAATGACCATGATGATGTATACCGAGGGGATGAAGTAGAACAATGATTGTAAGACCAAGAGGAAGAGGTTCCCGAACTGGAGGATGGATGGGATGTACAGCTTTTTGATCCGAACAAACGACGCTGAAGATCTTGATATGAACACTCCGAGCTGGTATAGAGTTCCATATGCAACGTAGATGTCTCTGTAGTTGCTGAACGGGGTCTCGTTGAGCGGGAAGAGCAGTGTCGGGGACACCGACTGGTTGATCAGATACTCGGCGAAGTAGACGGTTGATAGTGGGAGCATGAAGGGCACAACCAGCCCCTTGAGTCGTTTTATAGTGTGTTTCATTGTCTGCTTGTCCACTGTTGGGGGTTGTTGTCCATCTTCTTCAGTTGATCCGATTGGAAGCTGCTGGTACAACTCATTTGCGGGAGGCGGCAGTCTGAAGTAGTGGAGGAATCCCAAGGGCAGCACAGTGAACAAGAGCAGTGTCATCTTGACATCAACCTTCAGGATTGTGGTCATGAACAAGAACACACCACTTCCAAACAGGCCGGCCCCTCCAGTTCCAGAGCTCCACCCCTGTAAGCTGGTCTCCTCGTAGAAATGTGTCAGCTGCAGGAACGTGATTTCCCCGAGGCCCGAGCTCAAGGAGGCGAGGACCACACCGAACAGTCGCACTTCCAACGTGCCAAACACCACAAGCAGCATTCCTGATGTGCTTAGAGCAATGAGCAGGGCCACACGATGCGAATATGCGATGTTGTGGATGAAGAATGGCGCCGTTATTTTGATGATGAAGGAGGGAAGAATATCGGCCAGGAGCACTGTGGCCTTTGGGACGAGCGGCCCCACGAGGTCCACTGCAGCGGAGAGAATGACGACATAGAGCACGTTGTTAAGGAGCCCAAACACCCAGAAGGATGCAAACACAGCTGATATCTTCATGGGTTCTGCAGTACGTGGGGGTAACTATGGGAGTAGGAGCGGATCGCGGCTTGGAGTACAACTGATAAGTACAGTTGGCTGGGGCGTGGGGTGTCTGGGTGTTCTACGGGGTAATCATTGGGGGCAACATATGTGTACTGAAACCTATCTTTTGAGTGCCTCAAACCTCTTTCTCAAGGCATCAAGGTCGGTATCTTCCCCCTTCTTCTTAGTACCAACGTCACTGTTGCGCTTCTTGCGTGCAACCTGAGGGGCGACATCCTGGGGTATCTTGACCACCGGGTGTGGGTTGTCACTCGTCTTTCCTGGAGGACGCACCGAGATGGGGGAAACATGGGTGTCTGGGGATGGAAGATTGGCAGCTGAAAGCTTCCTTGGTGTAGTGAGGCGCTCCTCGAGGGTTGGCTCTTCAAGTGGCTCTTCCAGCAAGATTGGTTTCCCACCTTCGTCGTCTTCATCATCGTCGTCGAATCCCGGCTCCTCTTCGTCTTCAAGCTCGCTGAAGGGAACATCATACGCCTTTGCAATTTCCTTGAGGTACAGAGAAACAAGTTCCTTAGAAGGCGGTTCAACGGCAGTCCTCTTCAAGATCTTATCTGGAATGATTCCATCCTCGTTCTCAATCGCAGCGTGTGCGAACTCAGGGCCGAACTTGTGAACCAGCACGTCTCGGATCTGAGAGAGTTCCTTCACATCTGTGTGAGGAGCTGAGTAGATAATTGTCTTGACAGCCTCTTCAAGACCAGGGTCGCACTCCTTTTTGTCCAAAAGACCAATGCGGGCCAGGAGTAGCTCACAGTAAAGCTCGAGTATCTCAAGGAGCTCGATGTAGATGTCCTCACGAACAATGTTCTCGACACGGATGCGTGCGCTCTCCTCCTTTCCCAGAGATAAAAGTTCGGCCATCTTGTTGAGTGTTAGTACAATGTCGATAGTATCGAAGATAAATAACATACCTGTCTTCTTTGCTGCTTAGCCAATGCTGTTCTCTTTGTCTGTGTGAATCTGAGACGACTGATAGACATCTTAAGGGAGACCTTGAGACGGCCCTGTGTTTGTTGTTAGTTCCATAGTGGAGGTGAGGTGGGTTGTGTGTACCTACCTGTAGGGAGATCTGAGGAGGCATTTTGGCTGTTGTGTGTCGCTTTGGCTGTGTGTGATTAGGAGGGACGTGAGAGCTTGAGCTCATATCTTTGGCGCCTGCACCGGGAAATTCGCGGGTGCAGTCCGTGGTCCGGCCTTCTCCACACTTCAAGAGCTCTTCTACGTACGATCAATTGTCGTGACATATCGTGTTATTCATACTGTAAGATACTTCTCCATGATGAGGTTTGACAGGCGCGTATTTCCGCTGTTGTTGTAAATCAGCACCAAGTTGTACGCAGTCTGCCTCTTGAGGTCCTCCTCGTCATCCTGGTCATCGAACTCCTCGAGAACTCTTGTGTAGTAGTCAACTGCAATGGAGACAAGGCCGAGGAGATGGAAAGTGCGGCCCATGTTGTATAACGTCTCCTGCTTCTCCACAGGACTTCTCAGATCACAGTACTCCATGAGATATTTGAGACCCTGCAACAACTCCATGTGACGGTTAGTGGAGGACCGCTGCATCGATCTGTGGACATGTGCCAGTCCAGTTAGCAAACACACAATTGCTTCCTCTTTATGCTTCTTGTAGATCCTGGTGAAGTAAACCAGACTTGGAACATAACTTCTGTTCGTGAAAAGGAGGCAGGCGTAGATGTACATCAGGTAGATGTTGTCCTCACCGTGTGGATCCAGGCTCTTGTTCACAATGTTAGCCATTCCAGGGATGGACTTCTTCAGCTTCAGGGAGTCGAATGCCTTGATTTGTCTCAAGATGTACTTCTGGTGATTGATGGAAATGAAGTTCTCGGTGCACAGCTTCCCTGATGGCTGTACCAACATGAAGAGCTTCAGCAGTTTCTTGTTGAACTGGGAAGTATTCAACACCGCTCTCAGAGACAACAAGACGTCTTTCTGGTCCCTTGTTCGTATCGAGATGGACAGTTTCACCAGGTTCATCACCTTTTCACGACTTGGTTTCTGGTAGAAAACATTGACATTCTTAGCGTTGTCGACAATGCTGCTGGCGTCATACGGATTGTCAAACCGAGCAACAGCCAGTGCATACTCCATGAACAGATCAAACCAGTCATCATATGACACTCCTCTGAACTCCTCCTTCGACGTCAGCACCACCTTTTCCTCAATCTTCGAAGTGAACCCTTCATAAAGCTGTGAGATTCTCTCGATCTTGGAGTCGATATCCATGTGTATACCCTTTGTTCTCATGATGATACCTTTGAACTGTCTTGAACGATCTCTTGGAAAGAAGTTCCGGACGTTGGTGAAGATCTCAATCAATTCAGATGCTAGCTGAATCCAGGTTGAGGCGGCCACTTGATCTCCAGCTTCAAGTCCTGGGCGGAGACGTTGTAATCTTTTGTGTTTCTCGATAACGTTCTGTTTGATCCTGACATCTCTAGCCTGTTTCTCAACTTCTGTTAGCTTGGAGCTCTTCTTCGGTACCTTGATAGTGGTATTCTGGATGAGAGCCTGGTCCTGGATTGGGGCGCCCGGAATGACTGCGCTCACATCAGAGACAACAACGTCGGACTTCTTATATCTCAACGCATTCACCCTTTCCAGCAGATGCTGCGACTCCTCAACCTCTTCAAGATAGTACAGAATCTCCACCAATGACAACATAATGTCAAGGTTATCTGGATCCATCGAAAGAGCGATGTTGTAGTTGTCCTTTGCTTCTTGATACCGTCCCAGTTCTGTGCAGCAACGTGCCAATGAATTGAACAATTGGGCAGTGTGGAGTTCCTCCAAGAGACTGAGGGGAAGATAGAACTTGAGGGCATCGCCAAACAGTTGTGACTCCTCGAGCTTGCTGGCTGCCTCTGAAAATAGATCCGCCATCTCATTCACGTCGTCATTCAGGAGGAAGTTGTAATGGATCAGCGACTCGTCAATGTGGTTCAAATTCAGTCTGAGGGAACCCAGCTTCACCCGGATATCAATTGGCAGTTTGTGTGATCTTGTCTTCAGGATGTCTGGGAGTGCCTCAAACTTGTTGTTCTCGTACCGTCTCTCATCAAACTCAGAGTCATCAGGGCTCTCTTCCCAAAATTCTTCATCTTCTCTGTTTTGGATCCATCTAGCAATGTGCTTGATGGTCTTGATGGCAATAGTATAGTTCTTCTGGTTCATGAACAGCTCTGTCAAAATGTTCAACGATGACCAGTCAAAGATCGGGAAATCAACAAGCTTTGGCTTGAGTGTGGCTTTTGGTTCATCACCCTCATCAGCTTCTTCTTCCTCCCTCTTTGCAACATTCTTCTCAAAGACCTTCAGATACATGGCGATAGCATCGTTGACACGGTTAAGCTGGATGTAGATCAGAGCAAGCTCCCGTAGAACTCCAGCCTTGTGAGGATATGCCTCGTGTAACCTCTGGAGATTTTCAGAAGCTCGACCCAGTTGTCCAGTCTCTCTGTAAAGAATGGCTCTCTCGAGTAAGACTTCAAAGACTTTGTAACCGGCGCTGATGGACCGGCCATAGCAGTAGAGAGCTTGAGCGTTGTGTCCCAATTCTCGAGATTGTTTGGCAACCTGGGCCCAGAACTCACCATCCTGGGGCTTGATGTGAGCAGCCAAAAACCAAGCATTGCAGCTCTTGTTCTTCAAATTCTGGATCTGGTAGATCTCACCCAAACTCTTGTAAGCAGGGAAGTTCTTGGGGTCTCTCTTGACAGCCTCCAAATACATCTTCTCGGCTCCTTCAAAATCCTTAGAGACAAACAAATCGTTACCTTTCGAAAGAAGTATGCGAATCTCGGGATCAAGCTCTTTGTCTGGGCGGATGTTGGTGAATTTGCGCTTGTTTCTCTTCTTCGTGCTGAAGTTGTTAGCCTCTCGAATTGCATCCATAAAGTCATCTTCGTCATCATCTTCGTACCACTCGTCGTCATCCTCAGAGAAAGCGGCGAGGACTTCGTCCTTGTGATCTGGATACTGTGCGTCATCGTCGTCTTCAAAGTCTGAGAAGGAGAGGGGGTCTGTCTGTTCATCGTGATTGGGGTCGTATGTCCCGGCTATCATTGCGCCGACATCAATGTCATCATAGAGATCCGTGTTGGCATCATCATGTCGTGAGAGCTCTGGGTCCACTGGAACGGACATACTGGTTTGCGGGGGGTTAAGCTGCTCGTTGGGTTGCCTGAAGTAAACAAACAGGACACTGGGGGTTGTTTTTGTTGTTTGTTACGCGTGCCTCCAAAATTGCGAGTGGCCCAACCGAGCTGGTACGCGCAGCACATACATCGCGGGCGATCAAGGGCTGAAGGGAACGCCACCAAGACCAACAATGCTACACCGCAGTCAAACCGACAACCACGGAACAGATCACAAAACAGCTATGGTATGTTGGACAATTGTCAATACCCAACTCACTCCGGTCACTAACATATGTTTCAGTTCTCCAACTTTGGCGCTGGCTTCGGCTTGCCACAGGGCTTCAGCGTAACCCCTCAGACATTTGACCAGTTCTTCAGATGCTATCCCGTGTCAATGATGCCGGAGAACAACAAGAAACTTGAAGCAAACTATGGAGGCAAGATTTTTCTTCCCCCAAGTGCGTTGAACAAGCTCTCAATGCTTCGAATCAGATACCCAATGCTCTTCGAGCTTGTCAACGAGGAGAAGAACTTGAAGACCAGCTGTGGTGTTTTGGAGTTCATTGCAGAAGAAGGAAGAGTCTATTTACCACAGTGGATGATGACAACGCTCAATGTACAGCCGGGTGCAGTACTCAGGGTTGCCACGGTTGATGTCCCTCTTGGAAAGTATGTCAAGATCGAGCCCCAGTCCGTTGATTTCCTTGACATTTCTGACCCAAAAGCTGTTTTGGAGAATGTTCTCAGAAACTTTGCAACGCTAACTGTCAATGATGTGATTGAAGTGAGCTACAATGACAAGATCTATGGAATCAAGGTCTTGGAGGTGAAACCAGCAACTGATTTCAACAGCATCTGTGTCATCGAGACCGACCTTGAAACAGAGTTTGCCCCTCCAGTTGGGTATGTTGAGCCTGACTACTCCAAGATGAAGACACCGAAGTCGACACCCATTCCTCAATCTGAAACACTTGGTACGATGGCAAAGAGCATTGATTTTGCAAAGCTCGCTCAGGAGGCTAACAAGCAGACAACATCATTTGGAGGAGAGGGCCAAAAGCTGTCTGGCAAGGCAATCAAATCCAAGCCGAAGCAAGAGGAATCTATTCCACTTGACAAGATTGTATTTGAAGGAGAGCCAGCACCATTGTCTCTTCCGCATGGGCAACTGTTCTTTGGGTTCCCACACGTGCCGGTCAGAGATGGTGAATCAGAAGAGGCACCGGATGTCGCTTTCGTGGGACAAGGCCAGTCTCTACGAGCAAGCAAGAAAAGAAAAGACCAGAAGTCTCATATCAGTCCGAAACCGAAAGTTCACAGTCCTGAGGTGATTGAGATTGATTGAATGGTGACAATGAGGATGGATATGGCAGCCAGTGAGATGTTGGGTTATCGGTGAAGGTCGAGGAACAGACTCAGGTCATCAAATTGCTTTCCAATGTTGGGTGAAGTGATCCCATACATGACATTGCTCCACTGGTCTATGTTGTGAGTGATCGCTATTTTGGGCGACACGTTCTAGACAGACTTTTGTATGAGAATACTTCAATGCAGAGTACTCTGGGGGTGGCTATTTGTATTCTACAGTATTGGTGGTTGTGCTGCTGTCACGTTGGAGAGATCGTCGAAGTAGTGGATGTTCAGTGGCTGAAGAGGGTGTACAATGGACCACAGCTATATACACCGTTGAGCGCCATAAACAGCCGATGTCAAGGTCTTATGTGGTTAATTCGAGGCCTACAAACGCATCATTGGTATTGTAGATCCCAGTTTATGGTTGTGTATGGTGTAAAAGGCTGAGGTAGTACCCAGACACCATTCCTCCGTACACCATCTCTAGTCAATCTGGTTCACTCGTCAAAGAGTGCGGATGAGACTTGGTTGAAGAACTCTCAGCTAAGAACGCTCACGTCTGTGAACGATATTCACTTTGATCCGTCGTGTGTATGTGGAGAAAGCTGTGGTCACAGGTCTGATTCCAGCGAGCACGAACAAAGATGAGTTTGAGTTTCCATCGAGCGGTTAGTGAAGCTGAGACGACAGATTCGACCAGGCTTGGTTAATCCGTGGTCGTAGAAGCTTTTATCTCATCTCAGGTGCGCGCAGAGGAGCTGTGCGCTGTGGTCGTGCTGTGTTTTGAGATCTCAGGGAAGAGAAGCGTGGATGGCTCAGCGAGTTCGGCTGCCCTGACAGCAAAAATCTGGTCAGTAGCAGACAACGAGCAAGATCAAGTCAATTTCATCATAATCCGTGCTCGCAGGAACTTGAATCTCATCTCATGTGGCTGTAGAGCACGTGTGGAGTGTGGATGGTCGTGATGGGGTCCCACAAAGTAGAGATATCGATGCCTCAACAAGTTCGGGTACACAGACATCCATACCTGGTAAGTAGCAATCATACAGCAATATCAAGCCCCTGCCTTCATAAGACATGCTCTTAGGCACTTAAATCTGGTACCAATGGTGGGTAGTGCACGTGTGGGCTGCGGATGGTCGTCATGAGGCCTCAGGGAGTAGAGGCGAGCACGGCTCAACGAGTTCCGGTCTTCAGACTTGAGCCGTCAGCAGTAGACACGGAGCAAGATCGAGCAATTTTCTTCATAATCCATCCTTGTAGGTACTTTTATCTTGTGTCAGGTGGGTCTAGAGGACGTGGAGAGCGTAGATGGTGGGGTGGAGTCATGAGCTCAGATGTACAAGATACCGATGGGACGCTGGCCAAAGAATGTAGATGGGACCTGGAGATCTGATAGGTGAGTAAAAAGCGTTCACTCCTGTGGACGATATTCACCTTGATCGGTCCATGTATATGTGTGCGAAGCGATGGCCACATGTGATGTGTGGCGAGCACCAAATGAGATGAGATGTACCTTCTCGATGGCCAGAGAAGTCTGGCCCAGCCCAGTCAACAAGGGTAGATGAATAATTCAATGTCTTCATAATCCATGCTCATAGACAGTCGACTCTGAGCTCGTGTGTGTGTAGAGGCCGTGTGCAGTGTGGATGGTTGTCATGAGCCCTCAGGGAGGAGAGGGGCAGACAGCTCATCGAGTCCGGCTCTCCATACAGCCAGTCACGGTCAGTAAAGAGCACAGACTAAACACAAGCCAATATCATCATAACAGATAGTCGTAGGTAGCAGTATCTCTCTTCTGGCATGTGTAGAGAACGTGTGGAGTGTGGATGATCGTGGTGAGGCTCCGTGGGCTCAGCGTGATGATACCTCAACAAGTTCGTGAATCCTGACAGCCAAGCCGCGTGTTCGTGACAGAGATCCATAGTTGGTTTGGATACACCTTACTCTGGTGAGATGGCTCCTTTGGTTGTCAAATAGTGTGCCAAACAGTATGACTTAGCACGGTGGCGTTGGATGGCTCGGGTCACAGCTGGAGTAAACACATGAATGTTTGAACGTGTTGTCGTAAGACCTCTTAGGTAACAACCACAGAGCCAGATGATGTGAAGAAGTCTGGGTCAGCTCAGTCGCCGTGAGTGCTTGTCAACAGGTGTGGGGAGCTGGCTGACTTTGTCGTGCTGCCTCGGGGCGCTGGTGGAGTAGACATGTCGCTGCCTCGAAGAGTTGTCGGAATCAGCACGCCAAACTTATTGGGTACCACATAAAGAGCTGGAGATTCTCAAAACACTTGGGTCATCTCAGATACCTTCAGTGGTTGTCCAGTGAGGTGGGGAGGGCTGACTTGATTCGGCGGCACTGGCTGGCTCGGGTCACCGGCGATGGAGTAGGGACGTCGGTAAGTCAACGAGTTGCCCGATGCAGAAAGCCAAACTTCGGCAGTAGACACTCGACGCCATAATAAATCGGATAGGTCTGCGTAGCCCAGGTACCACTTCAAGTGGTTGTTAAATGGGGTTTCGAACAGGTTCATATGCTTGAGGGGCGCTGGGGCCTCCAGATTCTAGACGATCGCTCGTGTGCGTACCATAATTCGCGAAGCCCGAAGCCAGGCTCTCAGACTCAGAGACTGACGGGACTCAGCGACTAGACCAGGACCATGAAAAGACTAGGATCACCGCCTCAAAGGCAAAGACTAGAATCTTGAGGGGCCTAGCGGCCCGCGGGACTTCCAACGTCAACTAGACCCTAACGCCACGGACTCAAGCACCTCCACGGGTCTGAGTTGACGTAAGCGACATCACGTGAGAGATCACGTGACACAAGGCAGACCCTGAGAGCCACTTTCTGACCATATAAGCTGTTTCAAGTCGAATTTAATGGTTATCATCACTCACTATATGTGTCTCATTGATTTTATTGCTGTTTGAGGCTTAATAGAGTGATTTAATATTTCAAACCTGGAATCTCACTGAAAAACAGAGTAGAACTTGTCATTTCTGGTTGTCGAACTTAGCTCCAATCACCTGAAAAATTTGAATCCCCAAACTCTTCCTTAAGTAGACTCTAACTATTCTTACACAATACATCTCTAATTGTTCCACATCCTAAGCCTGACACATTTGTATGTCTCCCAGTATTGGTGGAGTTATTGATTTTACAACATATTAGTCAGCTCGAGGTGTCCAGATGTGGTGTGCGGGTGTTCAAAACTTGGTCCTAATGGATACTGAATGGGTGTATTTTGCCCTAATATATGCTCTATATGGTAGAGCGAGCATGGGATAATGGGCTAGAACCTATATTAGGGTAAGATCGGCTGGATTGGTGGAGTATAAGGGTAAAGAACATTAGATCTTATCTGGTGTTCGGGTTAATTAGTAGGATGTTCGGGTTAATTGGAATGGTGTCCGGATGTGATGTCTGGGTGTTTATATACTTGGTCATAATGGCAACTCAATGGGTGTATTTTGTCGTAATATACAGTCTAGATGGTAGATAGGGGATGGTATAGTATGACTGAGCTTATATCAGGGCAAAATCGGCTGGATTGAGGGAGTACTAGGGTAAACATTGTAAAAAGAGCCGTGGTGTCCGGGTTAATTGGTACGTGACACACGTGTTCGGTAGGGGGCACACGTGTTCGGGCGGGTCGTGGTGTTCGGGTGTGGTGTTCGTGTTCGGGTGTGGTGTTCGGGTGGGACTACCTGAGCTGTAAGCTCAGTTTTAGTGGTGTAGCGGTGTAGCGGTGTAGCGGTGTAGTGGTGTTATAGTGTGGTGTGCGGTGTGCTCAGTTCTGTGGTGTGGTGTTCGGGTGTGGTGTGGTGTTCGGGTGTGGTGTTGGGGTGTGGTGTTCGGGTGTGGTGTTCGGGTGTGGTGTTGGGGTGTGGTGTTCGGGTGTGGTGTTCGGGTGTGGTGTGCGGGTGTGGTG